>JAOXYA010296977.1:0-18922 GCA_028565675.1 Sorex palustris | reverse complement strand
GCTCTCCGAGAGGGGTGGAGGAATCGAACTCGGGTCGGCCATGTTGGCTGCGTGCAAGGCAAACGCCCTACCCGCTGTGCTATCGCAGCCGGCCTTGAAATAAATAAATAAATAAATAAATAAATGTCGCTGTGTTGAATTCATCACTCTTTCTTTGAAGTAGTCTAAGGAGTCATGTGCTATACATCTAAACATAGTTCTTGGAGCAAAAAAAACTGGGGTTGTACCTCACTCAATTTCCATTTTCTGCCGAGAAACTCAAGGTCTCTGTGTATTAGTATTACTTTTGTCAGTCTGGTGAGAGGACAAAATTGAATCTTTACTAACTGTACAGAGTCCATAAGGCCTAGTAATAAAAATTTTGAGGAACTAAAGAGATAGTACAGTGTTTTAGGTGCTTTTATTGCTGGTGGCCAACAATTCCAAATGCCTTATATGGTTTCCGAAAACTGCTCAGAAGGATCCTTGAGCAAAGAGTCTTGATTAAATCCTTAGGAAATCCTGATGTGTTCCACTGCTCTATCCCTCCTCCCCTGATCTCAAACAAACTTTTTTAAGAAGAGCCACTTTAACCAATTAGTGTTGAGAAAGATGGCCCACCTAATTCAATCAGAAGGGGAAAGGAGACTGATAAAGTCCATAAGGAATTTAAGTTGATTGGGGAATAATAAGCACTACATTATTTAGAGAAAGGTCGCTACAATGTAAATCTCCAATTACTATTTACTGAGACTAGAATTATCATTCTGATTAATATCAATTCTCTGTAAGTCCATAAGAGAGCTATTCTTTGAAATGATATGTAATAAATAAATTAAAATTTAAACAATTAAATCTACTGAGTATTATTTCAACCTTTGAGCATCATAGTCACTATGATGTTTAAGTTATTTCACAATCATCATTAAGAATATTTTACCAAGCACCTTTTACAACATAAAATTTGCTCAATAAGTGTTTGTTGGCTGAGTTCCTAGATATGAATGGCTATTAATAATAATTAAACTGTTTTGATGGATAACATACTAGAAAAGAATGCCATACATTTCACATCTTAGAATATTACCATGAAAAAAATTTTGATCCTAAATTTCTTTTCTTCAGAGATGGTATAGTGTTTGTTTATAAGACATCGTAGAACAAGGTATAAATCATCATGTGTTAAATTATGAAGTAGAACTTCCAGATAAAATATAGATTACCAACTAAATTTGACTTTCTCATGAACAGCAATATTTTTCAGACAACTGTATATTAAACATACAATATTTTTATGGTAAATGAATATATCCAGATACTGAACTTTTTTTTTTTTGCTTTTTGGATGACACCCGGCTACGCACAGGGGTTACTCCTGGTTCATACACTCAGGTATTACTCCTGGAAGTGCTCAGGGGACCATATGGGATGCTGGGAATCGAACCCAGGTTGGCCGCGTGCAAGGCAAATGCCCTATCCACTGTGCTATCACTCCAGCCCCGATACTGAACTTTTAAACATAAGAATGTCCATAGTATTGGAAAGGACATACTTTTCTTTGTTGGTCTACTTGTTAGTTTTGTTTGGGTTTGGGGCCACACCCAACAGTGCTCAGTGCTTACTCCTTGTACTGTATCAGGGATCACTCTAAGAGCTAGAAATTGAACCCAGATCAGCCACATGCAAGATAAAAGCTTTACCTGATACTATCTCTAAGGACTCACTGAGGCATACTTATTTGCCCTAAAATATTACTCATTGTTTATCTAAAGTTTGTATTTAATTGAACATCCTATATTTTCTTTTGTAGATCTGGCAACCTTTTTCTAAAGTCCAATTGCATTTTCACTTCTATGCAATCTTTCTCTCTGCCTGATGTGGTATGTAATGGATTTGAATGCAGTGAACAGTCAACTTTCAGAGATTTCATACTACCATCTGCTCCCTCTCACGGAGAGAATCCAAACTATGCCACATCCATATAGTTTCTCTTTTCTTAACTAAACTCTTCCATTAGCTGTGAAGCATTTATCCTTCTTCCAAGTTCAGGTCCCAGTAGTTTATTTGTCATCAGGATATCATCAAAATGACTCATGGTCACCTCAAACTTAGATGTAAACTAAGTACTTCTTTTCCAAAACTTTTGTTATCCCTCTGTATTTTATTTATTTGTTTATTTATTTATTTTCATTTTGGGTCACACCTGGTGATGCACAGGGTTACTCCTGGCTCATGTACTCAGGAATTACTCCTGGCAGTGCTCGGGTGACCATATGGGATGCTGCCAATCGAACTTGGGTCTGCTGCCTGCAAGGCAAACGCCCTACATGCTGTGCTATTGCTCTAGCCCCTATTTAATTTTTTTTTAAATAAATAAAACATAGTTAGGGGATGTGACTCAGAGCTTATGTCCCCCATGTTTAAGATTTGATTTCCAGCATCAAAAACACAAAACATTCTTTTTTTTCCCTCCTGGAGATTACCTTTGCCATGATTTCCTCGAATGCCTTTACTATTCCATAATATCGCATGTATAAGAAGCATTGGAAATACTTAAAACCCTTTGTAAGAAAACATTGTGTATATGTTCTGCAGCGTGCTATTCTTTCCTTGTGTAACTTGGAGATTTCTCCAGGTTGATGGCTGGAACTGTAGCTCTGCTTTGTTCATTTAAACCATTTCCTAGAGTTGTATCGACTCACTGCATTGCACCAGGCCTCATTTAGATGGTGGACCTTTTGGACTTGGCCACTGCACGCTTTGTGACGCGTGGTCTTGAATATATTGCATTTCAGGCTGCGTTCCTTCAGAGCAGGCAGTTGGTTCATTTTGTTCTACACCCTCTGTGCTTGACTGGTGTACTTTGTCTGCCATGGAGGTGCTCTTCCTGGTGAACTCGGTACCCTGTATTTGTAGCAGATGTGGCTGCTGTGATCATAACAGGTTGGGGACCCACCTGGTCTTGGTGCCCACTGGGCAGTCAGCCCTTGCATCCGCCCCCTAAGAAAATGTTGACTTCACAGGGGTCACAATAAGGAGACGAAAACTGTGGCCTAGAGATAGGAGCTGAGTGCCCAGACATGAGTGGTCAGTAGTGTAATGGGACAAGGGGTGGGGATAAGAGACGCAGGTGAGATAAGGCCCGAACTTCCTTGTGCGCGGGAGGTGGGATGGCTTCTGTGTTGGAACATGCCTATCGTGTTCTTGGTGCAGTGATGCAGAGAGGTGATAGAGTTAGACCTTAGCCGTGCAGGGGATGTTGGAGACAGAAAGGACTGGGGTGGGAGTCAGAAATTGTTCAGAGGATGCCAGGTGCCTGTCACAGGTCACTAGTCAAGGGACAAGATGGTTTTGTGCAAGATCATAGGGCACCCTAAGCAGCAGGTGGTAGGAATCAGCATTTGAAAAGCTGTGTGTGGGGCCTGAGCCATAGTATAGTGGGTAGGGGCGTTTGCCTTGCACAGAGCTAACTCAGGTTGATCCCTGGCATCCTGTATGGTCCCCTTGAGAACCACCAGGAGTAACCCCTAAGCGTTGCCAGGTGTGGCCAAAAACAAAAAAAGAAGCTGTGGAGAGGGGTTGGGATTGGGGGGTCGGGGTCGGGGTACCCCATGCATCCTGGGCAGAGAAGTCAGGGAGGATGCGACAGAAGACTGGAAATTGGTTGCAGCATCCTGGCTGCAGTCTGACCCAGAGTAGTGACTGTCAGTGAATAAGGGGATGACTGGCTGAGAGAATAAATTAGAACAGAGCATCTGATAAGACACTTGGGTTAGAGAGGAAAGAGGTCGTTCAGGCCACGAGGCCTCAAATGTGGAACTCGTGGCAATGCCAGTAATAAATCAACATGGGTTGGTGAGTGGGGCTGGGGGTGCTGCTGGCTGGATTTGGTGTGTTGAGCTGAAAATGCTCCTGAAAAAGAGAGGTGAGGGGGGAGAGCGATAGTACAGTGAGTAGGGTGTTAGCCTTGCATCCGACCCAAGTTCAACCCCCTACATCCCATATGCTTCTTCCGAGTACCGCCAGGAATAATGTCTGAGCACAGAACCAAGAGTAAGTCCTGAGCACTGCTGGCTGTGCCCCCCCCCCAAAAAAAAAAGAAGGGTGGACTGGGGCAGACGCGTTGACTGAATGGAAAGGCTAAGAATCAGGAGCGCTAACCTAGGCGGGGTTTTCTGGTGGGGAGGGCACCCAGGTGGTCTCTGGTCTCCGGGCCTTGGTGAGAAAGCACAAGTCCGTAGAGGGTGGAAAGGATGAGGTGGGTGGACACAGGTCCCAAGTCTAAGAGACAGACTAAGAATTCAGCATGTTGGATGGGAAGCAGGCGGGGGGGGGGGGGGGTTGCAGAACTTTGGAGAAGAGGGGGGGGGGGAGGGGGAGGAGGAGGAGGAAGAGAAAGAGGAGGAGGAAGACATTGGCCCGGAGCCCCAGCAATGCAGAGGGAAGCCTCTGCTTTTTTTGGGAAGTCTTAATACATTTTTCATATTTTCTTTTCAAAGTAAGTGAGGAATTGGAGAAGAAACAAATCTGAGTGGGGGAGCGGTCGTGGGGGAATTTGAGGTGGGGAAGGCAGATGGCTACTAGACTCCCATGAGCTGGCCTACCGGGTCAGCCTCCGCCCCCTGACCCAGAGCATCCTGCGGTTTGTGGTTGCTTGTGGTTAGTTCCAAGTGCATGAGTAAACTGTGTGGTAGATTTGTTTTACTGATTGGATTTCTCACACTCCTCTTTAAGTCAGTTTATGCTTTTTAAGTGTACTGAGTCAATTATTGGGAGGTGATCTTGAATTGAAAGCATTCTACAAAGAGATAGGGAAACATTACAGGGGGAGGGTGTTTGCCCACCTGGCACCACATACCTGCCGGGAGTTATCCCTGAGCATAGAGGCAGGAGTAAGCCCTGAGTGCAGCTGGGTGTGGCCCCAAAACAAACCAAGCCAAAAGAACACTTGACAGTGACTGGCCAACAGATCGTATAGAGTGTAAAGCGTTTGTCTTGCGTGTGTCTGTGGTGGCCACGACCCTGCTTTGAATCTGCTACCACATCAGGTCCCCTGAGTACCTTCGGGGTCTCTCCTGGGTGTAGAGCCAGTGTGGCCCAAATGCCACCCTTTCAAAAAGAGTCCTTCGTGCTACCTCCAGTATTGCCAGTGGTCACCTCTGAGCCAGCAATAGCCCCTGAGCACTGCTGGATATAGCCCAGACCACCCCACCACCCCAAATGAAGTGAAACACCACGCAGAAAAGAAGGAAAACCCACCAAAACACGCCAGAAGAGAAGGTGCAGCAGCAGGTCCTGTTGAAGTTACTGTGTCTGACTCGGATACCCAGCAGGCCCTGGACACCCGCGTCCCAGTTGCCGTGTAGCTCTCCCCTGGGTCTCCTGAAAGCTCCCTGCCCAGGCCTTGTGACTCTGGTGCCTTGTTTTGTTCTTTCTCAGCAAGAGGGAGGCAGAGTCCTGGAGAACCTGGTCTGCGCTGGTGCGCTGTGTTTACCTGTGACCAGAGTCAGATTTCCCCACTGGGATTCCTGCTTTGATTCCCCTCGCTTATGCTCGCGGGACCCGAGAAGCCTCTCGGTCAGGCCACAGAGGAGTCGGGGCGCTAAGCCAGGGTCTGGAAGATCCTGTCTTCCAGATGACAGTGGGGATGGAGGGGCGTGAAGAATCTCGGCAGTGATGAAGGCCGAGTCTGGATGAGCAGCGGGGGGGATGGGGAATGTGGGTGTGAGGCAGCGGGGACTCCAGGGGCCTGGAAGGAGGAGCCGGAGCCAGGAGCCACCGGGCCTCGGGGAGCAGAGCGATCCCTCGGGCCCAGGCTGGACATCTGTCCCTGCCTCACTCACGTCCTCTCTGTCTTGCCAGCTGACGCCCGCGGTGGTGCGGTCCGGTGTGGTGGCGAGGATGGCGGAGGAGCAGGAGTTCACGCAGCTGTGCAAGTTGCCCGCGCAGCCCTCGCACACGCACTGCGTCAACAACACCTACCGAAGCGCCCAGCACTCGCAGGCGCTGCTCCGCGGGCTGCTGGCGCTACGAGACAGCGGCATCCTCTTCGACGTGGTCCTGGTGGTGGAGGGCAGACACATCGAGGCCCACCGCATCCTGCTGGCTGCGTCCTGCGATTACTTCAGGTGAGCTGGCCGCCCCCTGTTCCCCTGAGCCAGTCGCGCAGCCGAGATGCCAGCTCTGCCGGTCTGCGTGCTGGCACTGGCCGCCGGATGGAGGGGCTGGCAGAAGCCCCCAGGTTGCTCCCCTAGAGCTTCTCTCATTGTCCCTGTCAACCCTGCGGGGAGGTCCTGGGGTTTTTGTGTTCTGCCCTGAGACGTTTTGTGTCTCTAGGGCATGTTCTGTGTTCTTATTTTTCAGTTTGGGTTGTTTGGCTTTTGGGCCACACCCGGTGGTGCTCAGGGATTACTGCACCTGGCTCATTGCTCAGAGTCACTCCTGCTGGTGCTTGGGACCGTGTCGTGTGGCGGATTGGGCCGCCTGCACGCGGAGCGGGCACTCGGCAGGCGCCATTGTCTCTCCAGACCCCTATCTCTTGCCTTTAAAGATGATTTTGCTTGTGATGGTTTTACTTGTAATATTGCACTTTCGAAAAATGAACTTCCTGCCCCAAGTTGTCTTGGTGTCAAGTAAGTTTTCTTCCTACATTACTCTGGCTTCCACTGAGCGTTTCAGTAAGGAAAGCTTCAGATCTGTGAAAAAGTTGAGCTCAGTAATGCAACCTGTATACAACTTGTTAACGTTTTGTCATGTTTGCTTTCTTTCTACTTAGACAAGCTTTTTTTTAAGTGCTTTTTTTTTTAAATTACGATGCTTTTCAACTTATCTTTCAATGGCACCTGCCTCCACGCCCTCCCCACCCCCACAGTGTTCTGGTGCTGCCTGGAAGTGCCCATGGGCCCTGGGCCAGTGTCAGGACCTCTAGTTGCCTGTGGGCACTGAAGGCAGTCACTTGATAACATGAGCACATTGACAGAAGCTGCAGGAAGTGACAGGTCACCCTTCTGGCCCTTTCCCTGGCTGACACTCGTGTGGCTCCACCCTGGGTTCTTGCAGCTTAGGACGCTGTACATTTTGTGCCCCCTTGTTTGCCCCTGGGTGTCTCATGGCTGTCTGTGTAACCCCATCCCTCCACATGACACACTGGGTAGAATTGGCATCCTACCTCATTTTGCACAGGTAAGGCTCAGGGCAGGTGAGCAGGAGGTGACAGGAGGGAAACTGGGAACACTGGTGGTGGGAAATGTCCACTGGTGAAGGGATGGGTATTGGAACATTATAAGACTGAAACCAGATCATGAACAGCTTTGTAACTCTTATCTCCCAGTAATTTAAAAGAAACCCAACTCCGATTCTTTTCGTTCACTTTTGTCTTCAAATCTCAGTTGTAGTTTGTATATCATGATTTTTCAGGATGATCAAGTAAAAAATATTATTTGGGGGATTTGGGCCCCACCCAGTGGTGCTCAGGGCCTCCTTGGGGGACCATGTGCAATGCCAAGGATCACTGCATGGCTGTATCCAAGGGTTTACTGTGTAGCTAGAAAAAATGGTGGGTGGGGGGACTGTAGAGCCTGGTGTTTGGGGGACTAACAAAGTGCTCAGGATTGAACTCTGGCCTCTTGCATATCAAGCTTGCACTCCAGGATCAAAGGGATAGTACAGAGATAAAGCCCAGTTTGATCCTTGCCACTACATATGGTTCCCCAAGATTTGCCAGGAAGTGATCTCTGAGCACAGAGCCAGGAATAAGCCTTGAGCATAGCCTGGATAGAAAAAAATAAAAAGGAAAGAAGAAATAAAGCATGCATTCCAGCCCTGTGAACCATCTCCCCAGACTGCAAAATTATGTGTCTATTTGGACCTCCCAAGCAGTGTCTGATGATGCTGATGGCCATTCCTGGCAATTCTTTGGTTTGGCTGTTTTTGTTTTGGAGCCACACCCAGCAATGCTCAGGGGTTACTCCTGGCTCCACACTCAGGAATCACCCCGGTAGTGCTCAGAGGACCATATGGGATGACAGGAATCAAACCCTGGTCGGTCGGGTCGGCTGTATGCGAGACAAACTCCCTACCCGCTATACTATTACTCTGGCCCCACTCCTGGAAACTCTTGGCCAACCTGGCCAATGATTCAGTGCTTGGACCTGAGGATACAGCCCTGGGGACCACTCAGGCCTCTCTGGTGGTGCTCAAGAGCCTCTTGGACTGCACTTGGTGATGTAGGAAGCCACGTGATGCCGGGGAATTGGGCCTGGATATGCACCCTAACTTCTCGTACTGTCTTCCAGGCCCTGTGCAAGATATTTCTTCTCCCCCTCCCCCCCGGCCCTTTATTTTATTTTTTATAGTCACCGTGAAATTACAAAATTACTCGTGATTGGGTCTCAAGCATATGTTGTTTAACACCAGCTCCCACTCCCTCCACCAGTTTCCCCTGTCCCCACGTTTGCCTCCCATTCACCAGAGACCCTGTGCAAAATATCTCTTTATGGGGACCTGAGATATAATATAGCAGGTAACACGCTTGCAGGGCAAGTAAACCTGATCCAGGTTTGATCTCGGCACCTCATATGCCACTTCCCCTACCTACCCCCTGAGCCCTGCCAGAAAGAAATCTTGAGCACATTGAATATGACACAAAAACATAAGTGTCTTAATGCTTGGAGAGTCTCCAGTTCACCGGAGGGAGTGTATGAAGACAGAGTCCCCGTGACTCCTGGGGCAGATATGGTCCTCCAGTTCACAGGTCCAGCTCTTGGCTTTCTCAAGCCTTGAAGTACAGTGGACACTTAAGCACATTTGAGCACGTTGGACACTTGGTGGAGCAGGTGTGCTGAGAGCCTCTGAAGGGAGGACTCAGCTGGGAAGACCCAACCCTAGGGCCTACCTGGCCGGTGTTGGAGGGGTGCTTGGGCATGGGACCTGCTGGATCCTCCATGGAGCCTTCCTGCAAGCTGGAGCTTTTGTCCCCAAACAGGCTGTCCTAACTGTCATTCCTGTGTTGTTCTTCCCCAAAGACAGAGACAGATGCCACTTTCTAGCGCTTAGGCACTGGGGACCTAGCTCAGGCTGTGCACGCGTGGTCCCTTGGACACCACCAGGAGCAACCCTGAGCACCCAGACAGGTGTTGTGTGTCCTAAAAATGGAAGGGAAAAAAACCCAAAACCCAACAACTAACAAATGAAGAAAACTAAAGCTACTTTCTGTGTGGTTCTCTATTTCCCACGGGAGCAGCTCCAAGATCTCTCCATAGCTGTTCTAAGGCAACCCCTGGCGGGAGGCACCTACCTTAAGAATGGGGAGTATTAGGCTCAGGTAGGGGTGTGTGTGTGTTGTGTGTGTGTGTGTCCCAGCAGCCACAGTGGCACAGGACAGGGGAGGGCTGATGGTGCTGCTTCACTTCTTCGTGTCCGGTGAGCATTTGCACACCCGGGTGGATGCCTGGGAGCCAGAGGGCAGGAGGCTGTGTGAGATGACCTACCTTGAGTGCCCACAGGGATCAGTCCTGGGGATGAGTGAAGCGAGAAGGGAGCTTTCTTCCCTCTGGGAAGATCTGAAAAAAAAACAGAGCCTGCTTGAGGTGTGAAGTTCTTTTTTTGTTTTGGAGCTACACCTGGTAGTGTTTAGGGATCACTTCTGGTGGACGTAGGGAACCCTATGGGATGCTGGGGCTTAAACCTGGGCCTGCCACAGGCTAAAATGCCCTACCTGCTGTATTACAGCTCTTTGGTCCTGAGATGTGAAGTTCTTTTTTTTTTTGATTTTTGGGAGCGCAGGAGTTACTCCTGGCTCTGCACTCAGGAATTACTCCTGGTGGTGGTGGGGGAACCGTATGGGATGCATGCCAGGGATTGAATTCGTATTGGCCATGTGCAAGGCAAATGCCCTAACCACTGTACTATTGCTCCAGTTCAAGATGTGAAGTTCTAAGCCAGCTGGCTGTTCCCTATCGCACTTGAGCTCCTCCAGATGTGATGCAAGGTTGAAAATCTCCGTCCCCTCACAACCTCCCCACCCCATCCCCGCGATCTCACATGCTTCTCGCACCTGCCACCCTCCAGGCCTCTCTTTCCCAGCCTTGCACACCAGGGGAGCTCTGCACGCAGACCTGTGTCCCTTCCTGCCCTGGGGTGCTCTTGCCACTATGGTTTACTCTTCCCTCAGCAATGCGGTGCTTCTGCCTTTCTTGCCCAAGGAACGCTCTTGCCTTCCAGCCTAGGGGCCTCCTCCTCCCAGGAACCTTTCCTGTCTGTTCCCCGCCGTTGCTCAGACTCTGGCAGTCAGGGCTGCTGGCCTCTTGGGCACAGAGCTGGGAGCCCCCGGGCCTCCTCTGCTCTGATGCCTGCCACCCGTGGTTGAGGACTTAGAGAAGGTCATACTGAATCTCAGGTCTTCCTGCTTGGTTGGTTTTGTTTGTTTGCTTTGGGACCATTTCTGGCAGTGTTTGAGGGCTTGTTCCCAGTGGTACCCAGGGATCAAACTCAGGCTTCCCACGGGCACGGCACATGCCCCAGCCCTTTGTGCCATTTCCCCCGCCCTGCTTTGGTGGTTGTTAGCTACAGCCCACTGTGTGTCTCCTTTGGTACCTTGTGCTCCTCTATTCTGCCCTGTACAAAACTCCTGGGCTGGTTCCTGCTCTCCTCCCTGCATTGTGTATGCAGGGACCTTGGGACTCCCTCCATGCCCTCCTCCCTGGGTGTGAGCGCCTGTGGGCCAGAGCAGAGCTGGCTGTTGCTGTCTCTCCAGCCCAAGGCATTGTGCCTTTTTTTTTTTTTTGCTTTTGGGTCACACCCGGCTATACTCAGGGGTTACTCCTGGCTTTGCACTCAGGAATTACTCCTGGCAGTGCTCAGGGGACCATATGGGATGGTGGGAATCGAACCTGGGTCGGCTGCGTGCAAGGCAAATGCCTTACCTGTTATGCTATCACTCCACCCCCTCCAGTGAGTCTTTTATGCATCATTTAGGAAAATACCAACAACCTTCCGTTCAGCCTAGCAAGAGTTTCAGTTCTCACCATCCTTTACATGTAAGGATTCTTTAAAATATGGGTTTGATCCCTGGCATCTCATATGGTCCCCTGAGCACTGCCAGGAGTGATCCCTGAAAAATTATTTATACTCATAGGATAGCTAATTGATTTGCTGCAGCATTGGTGTCAATATTCTATTCTGACTGGTAGTTTGAACATTTTGTCCATTAACCATCATTTATTCATTAATCTTGAATTTGGACGCTTGCTTACCATTCATAAGGAATGCTGAAGAAAGTCAATTGTGTTTTGTAATGATTGATTCCTAGAAGACCTCAATTTAAAATAGGCGTAAATAGAATCAAAAATACATAAATTAGGTCCTCTGTTTTTTCAAACTCTGTACCTTCTGTAATTCCACATTTTCTCTTTTCCTTTTTTCCAGGAATAGGAGGCTGCCATTTCCCACAGCATGGAAGTGTGTCCTTATTGCAAGAAGCCATTTAAACGATTGAAGTCCCATTTGCCGCACTGCAAAAAGATTGAGGCAGCTGGCCGTGAGGATCAGAAAGCGCTTCCGTCCGAACCAGCTGCACTCGCAAGTGGTAAAAAGACCAGACGGCCCCTCCAGGATGAGAAGGAGCCAGGAATGGGAGTCGGGGGAAGATGCACCAAGATAACAAGGAACACGCCAGGAAGACCCGTTCAGCCGTCTCCTCCGCAAGAGGTCAGCGTGGGAAGCGCAGGTTCCAGTGAGGCAGGTGGCGACATCAGGAACCCAACCCCAGGCTCCCTGCGACTGTCGGGAAACGCTGTGCCAACGGCAGCGGGTGGCACCCCCAAAGCCAAGCCCCCCCGGGGCCCTAGAGCCGAGCGGAGGGGAAGCGAGCCTGCACAGACGGAAGCAGCTCTACCCCGGGGCCCCGTGGAACCTTCCTTGTCCAGCCCAGAGAGAAGTTACTCCTCAGCCTTAGCTAAGAACATTGAGGCTATTTCGGCCCATTTCAGTGTGGACAGAACCGCTCCCTCTGGACAGAAGCCTCAGGGAAAAGCGCCGCCTGGGGCCCCCAGGGGTGACACCCATAACTCTACCACCAGTCTCAGCCACGCTAGCCAAGCCAGGGCTAGCGAGCACATCTCACGTGTGCCCCTGGGTGTGGCCGGCTCTGGGACTCAGGCGCCGGCTCCACGACCACCGAGCCTCCGTCTGCGCGTGAGCTTGAGAGACACAAAGCAGGGCCAGGAAGCCTTAGGCCCCAGACCCCCCCTCGCTGGAGGGGCCCATGGGGGCACAGGCAAGGCCGGGGAGAGCGTGGCGGTAGCGCGGGTTTCCACAAGTGGTCACTCCAAGAAGGACCGTCTGGGCCCTGCGGGCCCTGGGCTGAGGGCCCGAGATGCAGCTCCCAGCTTGAGTTGGCCACGGGGCGGCCCGAAGGCCACATTCCCCAGCCTGGCCGCTCTGACGATGGAGTTCCTCCCGCCTCAGAAAGCTGAGGCCTGCCCCCCTCGGGGGGCCCCCGAGCCCCGGGCCTCGCTGCTGAGCCAGTTAGGCTGTGGGGAGCCCATGCTGGGTGCCTGGCCCCAAGCCAAGACCCCCCTGGGGGGGCTGTTGGCCCCGCAACCGGCCCCGCCCTGCGCCCAGCAGAGCCCTCCGACGGCAGTGGCTGGTGCGCTGGGCCTCCAGTGGCTCCCTGAGCTGTACCCGGCCTACCTGGGGCTCGGGATGCTCCCCGGGAAGCTGCAGTACTGGGACATGGTGGCACTGAAGCCGCACCTCGTCAGTCCCCAGGGCGAGAGCTGCTCGCAGGGTAAGCAGGCGCCTTCGGGGGTCCCCTCACCCCCGCTTGACTGGACCCGCCTGGGTTTCGGGGCCCACAGAGAGAGCGCAGTGGTTAGGACACTCACCTTGCACGTGGCCTGTGTGGGTTCCATCCCTGGCAGTCCCCGGGTATCCTGAGCCCACCAGGAGTGCCCCCTCAGCGCTGCAGAGCGTGGCCCCCAAACCAAACCAGCCATCCTATGTCTTTCCTCCTCATGGTTCAGATGTCCTGGGGTACTTCCGGGCCCTGGATGGACTAAACGGGTTGGGGAAAGGAGGGTTGCTCCTGGCCCCTGCCCCCCTTACCCAGGGACCTGGCAGCTCTGTCTGTGGGACCCCGGTTCCAGGAGGGGGCTGGGCGGGTGGAGTGCCCGCGGGCACTCTGGCAGAATCAGGCCCTCCCGGTCGGCCAGAGAGGGTGGGGGTCCAGGGCGATCTGGCCAGACGCACGGTCCATTCCACACTCGGGCAGGTCAGGAAGTCCCGGCAGAGTGATTTGGGGGCAGCACGGGCCAAGGTTGGCAGGGAACAAGGGACTGTGGCACTGGGAACGCGAGTACCCTGGAGCCCGTGGAGGCTGAGCCTTGGCTGCTGGGGGTGGCCTCTGGGGAGACTCCAGAAGACCCCTCACCCTAGAGCAGCTGGAAGCCTTCGAGAGAGCCAGGAGGTCCCCCACCCCCCTTCCCATCATTTTCTTTCGTGGGTTCTCCTGTAGCGACAGACTCTTAATTGTCAGGAGCACTGTGGGGCTGAGAATGGTTATGGTGCTCCGCAGACAGTGCTCTGTGGACTACTGGATGGGGCGACTCCTTGCCAGGTGCTCTGCTCATGTTTCTCTGCTGGTTTTGTGAGCTGTTGGGGCTCAGGACAGCTGCACCCTCTCTCCCCCCACCTGGCTATACCTTTGGCTGCTCTTTCGCTAAATTTTGGCTTTTGGGGTCACATCCAGCAATGCTCAGGGCTTACTCCTAGCTCTGCACTAAGGACTTACTCCTGGCGGTGCTCAAGGACCGTATGGGAAGTTGGAGATCAAACCCAGGTCAGCTGCGTGCAGGCCAACGCCCTACCTGCGGTGCGATCACTCTGGCCCATGTAGGCTCCTGGCCCAGCCGTAGTGTTCAGCCTTTCCGCCATGCGTCCCAGGGAGTTAACATGAGTGTGTTGGTGCCTTGTGGCTCCCTGAGCGTATCTCGGCCTGATTTCCAGCTTTTTCTGCGCCCCTGGACTCTGTTCCCCAACCAGCTCTACAGGTCCTGTTCTAAACTAGGCTTTGAGGGCCCTGTAGGGTCCTGCTAGTCCCTACCATAGCCTTTTGATGATTTGAGGGCTACACCTGGCAGTACTCAGGGCTGACTCTTGGCTCTACACTCGGGTTAATCCTGGTGGGGCTCGGGGGACCCTTTGGGGTGCTGGGGATGGAGCCTGGGTCAGGTACCTCTATATATAGAGAGAGGGGGGTGGGGTGGGGGTAGTGAGCAGTCTCCGTGCAAGCCCTCGGTGGTAGTGGTGCTGTTTGCTCTGTCCTGGCTGGTGTCCTGCCAAGAGCAGAGGAGCTGGCATTGGGAGAAAGTAAACCAGTGGCCTTGGGATCCCTTTCCTCAAGTTCTTGAATTGCATGTGAAGGCTGTGCGGTGCTGGGCAGTGGGTGGCTGACCACCACACAGGCTGGGCATGTGCCATCCCACAAGGGCGCTTCATAGCAAGGCAGACTGTTTTGCTGAAATGTTGCGCAGATGATAGGAACCCTGAGTGGCCGTTTGCTGCACCCTGTCCACAAGGACCTGCTGGACAGTATAGTCAGAAGCTCACCAATGGGCCTGAGCAATAATCCTGCAGCAGGGCACTGGCCTTGGACGTGACCAATCCGGGGTCAATTCAAAGCACCCCATTGGGTCTCCTGGGCCCACCAGGAGTGAGTCCTGAATGTTGAGCCAGGAGTAAGCAACACTGCCAGGTGTGGCCCAAAGAACCCCCCCGCCCAAAGAATCCCATGATTCAGGGTGCAGGGTGAAGGCACTTGCCCCAGGTTGACTCCTGCATGCCCAGCACCACATGCCTGCCCTTCCCCCTACGAGGACGTGTCTGGGTGCCGGCCCTGCCCCGGGTGACCCCGTTCCCGCCAGCTGGCACCGGGTGCGGGCCTCGGGCCACCCGCCGTGACCCATGACCCATGACTGGCTTCTCTTCGGAACCGTAGTTCCTTTGTTGGGAAGAAGTTGGACCGGTCTCAGGAGCCTGGAACCTGCTGGCCTCACCCCCTCCAACCTCTCTCTCACCAGCCTCTTGGCAGCAGTTCAAAGAGGTGAGGCTGGAGCCGTGGACGCGGGGTCAGGCCTGGGGACCCGCTGCCCTGCGGGGGCCAAGGGTGCCGCCACTCATTGGGAGGCCAGTGTGATTGGCAGGCTCTCGCCCAATAGGCGCTATTGCCCCGCCTCTGGCCCCGCCCCTGTTCCGCTTTGTAATTGACTGAGGTTTCTGCCTCTAGCTTGATGCTGGGGTCATGGCCGGGGTGCGGCGGCCCTCCCTGCCCGCGGCCCTGACCCCCGCCCATCTCCGTGTCTCTGCAGGCTGCCTCAAGTGCGGCACGTCCATGCGGAGCGGCGTGGGCAGCGTGACCATGCTCTTCACTGGCTACTTCGTCCTCTGCTGCAACTGGAGCTTCAAGCATCTGAGTGAGGCCCCTTCCCCTTCCCTGGGCAGTGGGCAGTGGCCTGTTGCAGGGGCTAATTGGAGCCGGGCAGGCGTGAGGTTTGCCAGTGGTCTGCACTGTTTGCCCTCGCAGACCCGCGCCCAGGGTCTGGAGATGCCGGCCTGGGTTGGTTGGTTGGTTGTTTTTAATATATATAGACTTTTTTTCTTTTTTAGTGGGAGGAGGCCTGGACCAATCTGGCAGTACTCGGGGATCAAACCCAGGCCAGCCCCTGCAAAGCAAACGTTATACCCGCTGTGCTTTTGTCACTCCAACCCCGTCCAGTTTTTTGTGTTTTAATTTTTACTTCTGCAAGTTCAGGGCCCTTCTCCTGGGTGACAGTTCTTGGTTTGGTTTTGTTTGGAGCCCACATCCAGGGATGCTCAGCGGCTACTCCAGGCTCTGTGCTCCGGGGTTGCTCCTGGGACCATATGGGATGCTAGGGATTAAACCTGTTGGTCAGCAGTGTGCAAGGCATGTGCCCTACCCATTTTCTTGGCATGCGGCTGGCCCAGGTTCGAGCCCTGGTAGCGGTAGCCCAAATGGTCCCCTGAACGTCGGCAAGTGTGGCCAAAAAAAAAAAAAAACCCTCAAGATTTGACTGTTTGGCTTTCCTGGTGAAATTCTATGCCTAGTAAGTGGGTAGGGCTGCAGACAGGGGCCCTCTTTACCTGGCCCTCTGAGCATTCCTGCAGAGAGGACTGCGCCTGGGCCCATGGCTCCCCTGGCCAGCCCTCCCTTAGCCTCGGGTGATCCGGCAAAGGGAGGGCAGAAGGGCCTGGCAGCTGAAGCAGTCTCTCTCTGTCCCAAGAGCTGCAGCGCTGGCGGAAGTAACGGGCAGACGTCATCATGATCCCAAGAGAGCCCCAGGAGACAGCGACCTGAGCCGCAGAGGGAGGGCCAGCGGGCAGGGAGAATAAAGGCGTCCAGCCTCAGCCCAGGAGAGTGCTCGTGTCTCCGTGCGGCGTCCGCCTCTGCCTGCGTGTTTGTCTGCGTCACGCTCAGCAGTGATGGGGAGATCCTCCCGTCCAGCAGGGAGGACGCTTGCCTTGTATACGGTCGACCCGGGTTCAATCCCTGGCACTCCACAGTGTCCCCTGAGCCCTGCCAGGAGTAAGCTCTGAGCTCCACCATGTGTGGTCCCCAAAACCAAAGCTAATATTTTATAAATGCCCCCCAGATGGCATAAGCAGAGCCCTGGGCTGGTGGTTGCCACATGCACCCTCGTACCCCCAAGGGTCCAAGGTTTGGGGGTTATGAAGATGGGGGTGGGTGCCTTACTCAAATGTGTTTAGGCCACTGGACTGCTAAGGAAAAGCCAACCCTGCGCCACCCCTCATGCCAAGTGCAGTGGGCACCTTGGGGGCCCGGGGCCTGCCACTTGTGTTCAGGAACATTTCACTGTTGGCAGTGGCCCGCATGTCCCATCCTCAGCACAACGCTGAAATCACAAAAGCCATCACAGTGACCTCCTGTGTCCTGGAATGGAGTCTTTTCCCCGGAAGGTGTGCTCAGAGGAGCTATGGTCCTCCAGGAGGCAGCTCTGCACCGGTCGGTGCCGAGAGTCCCAGGTGGCGCAACCTGTCTGTTCAGAAGGAGCAGAAACATTCGCCCGCGCGTGGCTGGATTAGCACAGGTTCCTGAACCATTGCTGTCATTTGTAAGAATCTAGGCAGCTGGAGCACGGGCTTTGCACGCAGGATCGCCAGGGTGGCCCGAAAAAGAAAACTCAAAAGTTTCTTAAGGCACCACCCAACCTGGTGTCAACTCGGAATGTCCCCATCTGCCTGCTGCCGCCGCTCAGAGCCAGATGTGCGGGAGCTCGTCTTACCCAGCCTTGGAGGAGGGCGGTCACTAGCTGTTGGCTTCTCTTCCTCGGTTGCTAGGGAGGCTCTCCACTCCTACCTGCAGCATGTCCTGGCCATGCAAACCCAAACATGCCTCAAGAGGCTACCCTCACCTCGCCTGTGTGGGGTGGTGTCCTGTCCCCACCCCTCCTACCCACCTGAGGCAGGGTCGCTCAACTTTCTGCCCCTGGAATCATGGAGGCTGCCTGCCGGAGTGTCCCGCAACCCGACCAGTTCAAACAGCCTCTGTCCTGCCTTAGATCCCCACTCTGCCTGAGTGAGGTGGGTGGCAATGTGCAGGGAAGGTGGTCAGGGGTCCCCAAGCAACCCAGATGAGTGATGGCAAGACCTGCCCAATTCTGTCCAGGACAGAGTCCCCCGGTCTGGGTCCTGTGCAGAGCTGGGAGCCACTAGATGGCTATGCACGGTGGCTGGTGGGGGCTCGTGCTAACACTGGGAAGCTGTTGAGCTATAGAAAATACTGTGATTTTTCTTCTCTGACGGGAGGTAACTCAACAATGGTCGAGAGTATGGCATGTGTGAGGGTCCTGGGTTTGAGCCCTGACACCACAAAAGTTGAAAAGACCAATAAAATGATTGTACACGATTTCAGCAGCCTTGGCACTTTTTTTTCTTCCAGTCAAGAGAATGGAGGGTCTCGGGCTGATTTAGGGGGTGGTCAGCAGTGGGACATTTGCTTAGCATGTGATGTCTTAAGTTTGATCCCCGGCCGCATTTAAAAAAAAAAAAACAAGAAAACCTTTTAGTGGTTCAGGTTCCCCCTTCTCTGAAATATGGTCCTGGGCTGGAGAGGTGGAACATGGGTTCCGCTGCTTCCCTTGTGAGCGGCCGACTGGCTCAGTCTCAGGTATCACATACAGTCCCCCAAGTACTGTCAGGAGTAAGCCCTGGCACCACTGGGTGTACCCCTCCCCAAAGTTACCACACACCACACCAACAACCTTCCCCAGCAGGCTGCCCTCCACACCCTCCATTCTGTGGCCACAGACGCTGCTGTGTCCCATTTGACTTGACTCTTCCCTTCCGAGATATTTTTTGGTTTGGGGGACCACACCTGTAATACTCAGGTTACTCCTGGCTCTGCACCCAGGAATTACTCCCAGTGGTGCTCGGGGGACCATTTGGGATGCTGGAGATCGAACCAGAGCCTGCGCAAAGCAGTTTCCCTACCTGCAATGCTTTCTCTCTCTCTCTCTCTCTCTCTCTCTCTCTCCAGCTCTCTTGAGTCCCAAACTCCCCAGCACTCTCCTCTGACACTGCACTCAGTCAGGTAGCAAAATCAACATAACAAAGCCCTTCCTGAGGGCCCACCATGTTCAAATGGAACACCACCTAACAGGTATTCCAAAGCCCTTCCTGACTACCCCAGGCAAAATACTTCCTAAGGTGTTTTCCTCTTTTCTTCAGTCCAATAACTCTATCAACATCTTAATACTGGTTATTTTTGTATGGACACAGTAATAGATACCATTGAGGCTTGTAGGGCAGCTGTCCTGGGAACATCTTGCCATAGACTCAGACTACAGCACTCAGGCCAGATTAATCATTCCTAACCCTAGCAAGGTCCAAATCTAGTTATTACTTTTTG
>JAOXYA010296879.1:0-18922 GCA_028565675.1 Sorex palustris | reverse complement strand
GGGTCTCATTCTCCTAACCCTGAAAGAGCCTTGAATATGGCACTTTTTAAAATCTCAGGGCTGGGATGAAGGAGACGCTACTGGGGCCTGCGAGGCAATCGGCGAACAACAGGATGATCGTGATTGTTTAATTTGCATACCTATTTTATATCTACCGCACACAAATTTCTTGGGCAATAAAGAATTGCAATTGAGAAAAATTTAAAAGCCTTAGTTTAGGCCCATGATAAGTAGACCATGTTAGGAAGAAATATAAAGTAACCATCAGTTTACATTTATTTTTGAATAACAAAATGTTGGGTTTTTGTTTTGGGGCCCCACCTGGAAGTGCTCAAAGCTTACCGGGTCCGACCCTGGTTCTGCGCCCATGGTCACTCCTGGTAGGGCCCTGGGGCTAAATGAAGTAGAGGCTAGCAAGACAAGTGCCCTCCCCACTGTCCAATCACTCCAGCCCCAACGTAAGTGTTAGTTTGGACTAAAGAGCTGCACAATTATGGAGGCTAGTCATGCCTGTTTGGAGCAGGGGGAGGAATACTTTTTACGTGTCACCATTATCCTAATAGGAATCAATTTTAACAGCTCGAAGATCACTCGTGTTCAGTACTGATGCGAATGGGGCCAGGAACAGACTAGCAGCAGCTGAGCACTGTATGGGGCAGCCTGAAGGAGAACCAGGCAGGAGCCTTGGGGGTCACACCCTCCTCCTCTGCTGCTCAGGGGTGGGGGAGAGGCACTGGCGTCCGCTCAGGTCTCCCGGGAGCTGGCAGGCTGGCGCTGGGTCTTGGGCTGGGACAGGCACTCTTGCTCTCTCCTGGCTGGAACTTTCCCTTCCTGCTCTGCATCTGCTTGCTCGGGCTCCCCCTGGGGTGCTCAGGCTGGCAGGGTTGCTGAGGGCTGCGGGCCTGTGCTCTCCATGTGTGTGGGCAGATGGCCCAAGACAGCGGGCTCAGGGCAACACCAGTCCACACCGTTCCTGGGCCGCTCGGGGGGGCCACAGGCTGTGGTGACTGTGCTGATGCCCCGTGATGCTCCCAGATGCAGCTCCCCTTGCGCCTGGGACACGTAGGCTCACTGGCAAACCCGCTCTTCAGAGGATGGAAATGCAACTAGGGAAGACTAACTCTCCCACCTCCGCCAGAGGCGGCGAGGTGTCAGTGCCCGAACGATCACCTGGAACAAAGCACCTGTCACTGTGCCATGCCCAGGCCCGAGTGCTGGAGGGTGACCCTGACTCTGGGCAACTTGGGCCAGTCCCAGTCTGGATTAGGACCCCTGCTGCCACCTCAGCAGCCCTTCCAACCAAGCGCGAAGGGCAACATGACCCAGCCGTAGTAAATGCACATACCTGCTTCTCCTTGTTAACTCCAGACATAAAAATCTGTTTGTATTTGTCCTTAAAAGCAAAGTTTAAAGCTTGTGTGGGAAAATACCGAATAACATTTGCCAAGTTGCCACGCCAGTAGCTGAAGAAACCTACAAAGGAAACATAAACTTAAGTTTCTACTTTATCATTGATTCGGCAGGCTGTGTCTCCCAGGGATTCTCAATCAGGCTAGTGGTTTCATGTGGTCCTGGAATGCTCATCCCCTGGGATGCTGGGTGGGATCCCCGGGTGTGGGATGCCCAGAAACTGGGGTTCTGGGTGGACCCTGGGTTTGCAGTGCCCAACTGCTGGGGTGAGGGACTCGTGGGCACTGGCAGTAGCTCATAGAGTCTTCAGGGCTGCATCTGGGTACTCAGAAGCCACATGGTGCTGGGCTGGTAGCTTCAAGCAAGGTACGTGCTTACTCCAGTCCCTACCTTTTATTGCTAAACAACTCAGTGTTTGAAGACTTAGCTATTTAATAAAGTGTTGTTTTCTTTCTCCAGGAAAAAATTAAGTTTATGTCACCACTGAAGAGGCAAAGAAAAAAAAACATCACGAACATCTCAATTATGTTAATCCCTCCAAAACTTTGAATGTCCAAAGACCTATGGAAAACATTGTAACAACATGTGAATATACTCCTGAGTATCTCCACGTGATCAACATATGCACCAGGACTTTCTCTGTCTCACTGTCCCGGTGTGCTGACTGTGAAAGACCACTGGCCTCAGTTTCTCAATCTTTCCCGGGGAACTGAGGCTAAGAGGGGATGAAGAGGTCACAAGGATGGGGCTTGACTCCATATCTGAAGCTGGTGTCGTCACAGCCTCTGCGGACAAAGAGGAGACTCTCTGATGAGAATCAGACAAAGGCTAACAGAGAAGCAAACGCCTCCTCACAAGCATGGAAACAGCGGCCGGCATCGCTCTGCCGACGGCGGAACAGCTGGGCCTTTCCGTATTTCACTTACTGCCTTCACTTACTGCCGAGAGCAGAACCTCCCAAATACCAGGGCTAGAGAAACGTGCACTGCACTGAATCCCGGAAGAAGAGTCAGTGAAGCTGACGGGTGCAGGGAGAGGCCGGATGAAGGGACCGGGAGAGACTGAGGGTGCCTGACAGCAGCAGAGGTGAATCTCAGGAAACAACCACCTCAGAACGTGACTGTCCAGTGGGCTTCCGGAATGATCCAGCAGATGACGTCCAACCCCACCAGCAGAGAGCCAGAGTCTCTTTAAGGCGAGCAGGCATGGGAGTGCCTCACTTTACCGCCCAGAAGCTGCGTTCGGAGACCTCCGAGCCAGTCAGAATCATCGACAGGCTTCCTTCCCCGCCACGGAGAGAGGAAATCCGTGAGGAGCACGGAACGCGTCTGTTCACGGGCAAGCCACAGGCCCACAGACACGAGGTCTTGCCGACACGGTCTGGTCTTCCGGAAGGGAGTGGACGGCCCGAGAGTCTCATGACTGGTTTTCGCAGAGGAAACGAAGCCCCCCCCCATTTCCAGCCCGCCCCTAGACGGCGATACTCCAGTCGGTTGTGGGCTGTCGATCTCTGAGCACCAGGGACACCCGAGCGCCCGACATCAGGGAGCACAATGAGCGAGCCAGGACCAGCCGCCGGGGACACCGAGGCAGCGGCACCCCCCGCCGGACCGCGGCGTCCACCCACCGGCCCCCTTTCCTCTTCAGCCGGAGAAACCGAAGCCTGACCCCACCGAGGCGCGTCTTCTCCCGTCGGGCTCCTCGCACTGGCCCTTCCCCGAGGCCGCTCTCCCCCTCGGCGCCCTGGGGGGGGGCACGGGCAGAGCGACGCCCGCGCCCGGCTCTGCACTCCGGGTGGTCACTCGCGGCCGGCTGCCCCGACCCCGCCTGCTGAATGTCCGACGTCGGGGCTGGGCAGGTGCCGGACATGTGCCTGCCTGGCGCACGCCGACCCGGGTCCACCCCGACACCCCGTAGCCTGGGGTACCGCGGAGATGGACCCAAGCCGAACCCGCACGCAGCGGTCAGCGGTGGGGGAGGGGGAGGAGCCGCTCGAACGGGAGCACGGCTGGGCGCCCGCCCGGCACGCTCCTCCTCAGGCTCAGGCCCCGGGCGTGGCTGGTCGCTGCGCCCGCCCGGAGCGGCCCCGCGAGGCCCGACCCCCGCCCCCGCCCCCGCCCGCGACCCCGGTCTCCTCAGCAAAACGCGTCCCGGCGACCCGGGTCTCCCCCCGCCCCCTCCCGCCCACCCCCGCGTGCCCCTCCCCCGCACCCTGCTCGCGCGGGATCCGCAGCAGGCAGTCGAGCAGGCCCTTGTAGCGCTCCTCGGGCCGGATCTGCTTGGACGACGCCTGCACCTGCAGCAGCAGCTTCACGCGCTCCACGGGCGCCACGGCCGTCTTGGACACGGCGGCCGCCACGCCGCCCGCCAGCAGGTCCCGGCCGAACGACGACGCGGCCAGCAGGCGCGCCTCGGCCCGCCGCTCCCGGCGCCGCGGGGGGTCGTGCTGCATGGCTGCCAAACCGCCGCCTCGCGCCTCGCGCCTCACGCCTCACGCCTCACGCGGCGGCGGCGGGGGAGACACACGGGGCAGGCCGCGAGGCAGAGCGGGAGGCGATGACGACGGCGACGACGACGCGGGAGACACGCGAGACCTTGGAGGGATGCCGCGAGACTGGGGGGAGACAACGCGAGACTGGGGGAAATGCCGCGAGACTGTGGGGGAGGCCATGCGAGACCACGAGAGACCACGCGGGACTGTGGGGGAGACGACGCGAGACTGTGGTGGAGATGCCGCGAGACTGTAGGAGACAACGCGAGACCTTAGGGAGATGCCGCGAGATTGCGGGGAGACAACGCGAGCGAGACCCTGGAGAGGCTCGCCGAGCCCGGAGCCGCGCAGGCACCTGCCCCGCCCTCCCGCACCACGTGGCCCTCGGCCCCGCCCCCGCACCACGTGGCCCTCGGCCCCGCCCCCCCGCACCGCGTGGCCGTAGGCCTGAGCCTTCTCACGTGCTGCGGCGTCGCCCCGTCAGCCCAGGCCGGGCTCCAGGCCAGCTGTGCTGCAGAGGCGCAGCCAAGCCAGAAACGCCTGTCCGCCTGTCCGGGGCGGGCGAGTTTAGTCTAGGCAGGACACGCCCCCGGGGGGAGGCTTCCAGGGCGCCCAGGAGGCCTGGCTCAGCCCGGGAGGAAATGCGCCCGCCCGCGACGCAGACACCCTGCCAGCATGCAGGCCGACTGCTCACTAGCCCAGCCCGGGTGCCCGCGGCTGAGCCGACTGCCCTTGGCGCACCCCGAGAGAGTGGAATGGGGCGTGCACGTGGCGCTCAGGGAGAAGCCCAGGCTTGGGTGTGGAGGTTGGCTCGCCTCCTGAGCCACCGTTCCCCGTCGCTTTCTCTGCGGGGTAGGAGTTGGGGCCCCACTTGGGGATCCAAGGCGGTGCAGTGTTGCAGCAGGCGGGCACACTCACTCAGTTCCTCGACTCCCTGACTGTCGGGCTTGAGGACCACCTGACACTCGGCGACCCGTGCCACGCCAGGCCCTGCCCACAAGTGAGAATCGCACCAAGGGGCGGCTCCCGCTTTGAGCCGAGTCTTGCCCTTGGAGTCCCTGGCAAGGCTGGGGGGCGCCTGTGGGCTGCCTCCTCCCACTGCTCTGTCCACTGCAGACGACCTTGGACCCTTGGCAGTGGCACCTATTTTCCTGGTTCCTTCTTATGGCTTGTTGTGAGCCTTATAATCAGGATTCTTTCTTTCGATCACTTGCTCTGGGGGACCTGCATTGTCTTGAAGCATGCATATAAAATGTCAGATATAATTTCAGGTACTTTTTTATTTTGAATTTTAGATTTTTTTTTTTTTTTTTTTGCTTTTTGGGTCACACTCGGGGATGCATAGGGATTACTCCTGGCTCTGCACTCAGGAATTACCCCTAGTGGTGCTCAGGGGACCATATGGGATGCTGGGAATCAAACTCAGGTTGGCTGCGTGCAAGGCAAATGCCCAACCTGCAGTGCTATTGCTCCAGCCCCTAGAATTTTTTTTTTTTTAAGTAAGGGCGATACCACACTTTTTTTGGACCATACTTTTCATGCTAACTTGTCACTAGCAAAAAGACAGCTGCCTGGCCTGCAGGGCTCCTGCGCAGAGGTATTCTTGGCTTTTGGATGAGACTGCCCTAGCGGGCTTCCTCAGCTCCTGCAGGGTCAGGGCCAAGTTTGGGTTTTAGGAACGACTCTTGGCCCCTATTCCGAGGACAGAGACAGCCTTTTCTCCTTCTTTGTGTTGGCTTCTTTGACCTTTGCAAAACCCTGGCCAGGCCCTACTGGAATGGTAGTAGGGGCGCTGCCCATGGTGCCCAAGCCACACATTGCCGCTGCTCTGGCCCAGTCCCCGGTCCCGACTGTGCTGTGGCCCACCCTAGAGGCTGCCGCCCCCTGCAGCCAGGAACCCCCAGAGACCCTGAGGGACATTTGGTCTTGCTTGCGAGAGCCCAGAGCAGATGCGTGGAGCATCATGCATGTCCTCAGGGAAGCCAAAGCCACGTCTCTCGCACCAGTGATTGACTCTCTCGCCAGGTACACTTCTCACGCCAAGGAAGAAAACAAACCAGATGGAGCTAGCGTTTTGGGGGCATCATTGATGGCAGTGAGACAGCTGGTAGATTTTTCATGTGGTTGTTGCATGAGTGTGTACATGGAGTCGGCCGAAAGGAAACCACCGCAGGGTGGACAGATCCCAGTGTCTGGAGCTGAGCTCCCACATGGCCTGTGTGCAGTCAAGGGGCAGGTGGGCACCTCCTGTCCAGCCATCACCAACTCCATCTCCCGCCAGAAGTGAATCTGGAACATCTGGAAGCAGCCGGCACTGTGTCCTCGTGAAGCCCCTTCAGTACTCAGATGTCTGCTCTCGCCACATGTCCCCAGGGCCCGCCACCCAGGCCCTCAGGATGCAGGCACCAAGTACAGGCCCAGCACTGTCGGGGTGCTGAGGCTTCAGGTGCGCCAGCGGCTGCACAGGTGAAGACACACACCCTCTTTCCCCAGTCTCGGGCCCAAGAATCGCTCAGCTGCTCATGCCCGGCTCCTCCCACTGTGGGGAAACCAACACACCGATCCAGTTTAGAAGGCAAGTTAGTGTCCTACGGACAAAGCTGCCATGGTGTCTCTCTGCCCGACTAGGCCAGTGTTTTGGGGGCGTCCAGCAGTGCTTGGGGCCAGTAGGGTTGACCACTCAGTGCTGCGACCCACAGGGCGTTTTTAACAAGACTAGGTTGAAGATCTCACATCTAGGTGCTCAGCTCACTCCTGGAGTGCTCGAGGATGGTGGGCAGGGGCAGACCTAGGGTCCCGCATGGTGGGGGCAGACCATGAGGGCTGTTGAGGCTTGGCCATGACAAGGCTTTGACAGTTCCATAGAGACAGGGCTAAGGCAATGGCCTTTATGTGGCTCACCCTGATTAGATCCCTGGTACCACAAATGGCCCCAAACCCCACCAGGAGTGAGCTCTGAGCACAGAGCCGGGAGTCAGCCCTGAGCACTGCCAGGTGTGGCCCGACCCTCCCACCCCTGAGGAGACGAAGGAGCGTCCACGTAGAACTCGGCTGCAACGCCTGAGCCAGGGAGTGTTTCATCCAGAAGGAAACGAGGAAGATTCCTGGACAGTCTGACAGACGCAGCCTTGTCAGCGGTGCAGCCCGGGTTCATGCCTCTGCCACCCAAGGAGGGAGCAGCGCAGGACGTGACGCAGACAGGAGGGAACGGCGTTTCCGGACGAGGCGGTCACAGCACGGGGACACTGAACTCACAGGGTCCCGGCTAGCTCACGTGGCCCACCCCATCCAGCGTAGACGGGCTCTGCCATCCAGCCCAGCTGCGTGCCGAGGCCACACCAGTGCACGGAGCTACAAGGTCAGTGCAAAGAACAACTTGAAAGCCATTTCGATGGCGACCTCCGTGACCGAGTCATGGAAGCAGACGTAGAGCTCCTGAGGCTTGGGCTGGAGAAAGAGCCGCCTGCGGGAAAGAACAGCAGCAGCTCAGGGCACCTGGGCGCCCGGCCTTCGCGTCACCTTATTTCTAAAAGACGCAGAGCAGCTTCACAAATCACCCCTCTGGGCCTGGGGCCGCCAAGCACAGTGTGGCCCCTTAAAACGCCTGTTTCGCCCCTGGGCGTGCCTGCGGCCACCCAGCTCTCTCAAGCAGCTTCCTGACCATCTCTGCAGCCACCTCCGAAGGACCATCGTGACCAGGCACTGTGTGGCCGCTGTGTGCTGGTCACTAGGGCACCTGTCTGTGATGGTGTTGTGAGTTGTACTCCTCACGGGGGCATCTCGGGATGGCTCTGCCACAGCCAGAGGACAGAGCCTGGGGACTCGGGGACACCTCTCCTCCCTGGCCGGAGGGCTCAGGGACTCCCCCGCCCCCGCCCCCCGCCCCTCAGGAACCCAGGGTCCTCTCGAGCTTCTCTGCCTTCACTGTCTGGAGGCTGATCCCTGTGCTGGCAAACCAGAAGCCACTTGGCTGGTTCTCGTGATTCCTTTTTCGGGGGTGGGGGGTTCTCTGTCATGCCACCCTTTTCTAGAATGTTCCATCTTGGTGTCTGAGTCTTGTGATCTGGGTTTAATGTCTCCCACTCCCCCAGCCTCAATCTGCCTATGCCCCATTCCCGGCCTGCCCCTAGCCACAGCCTTACTTAGGGTCCCTGCAGGCGGCCCCTGCCTCGGCCAGCTGTGCAGGCACCGGGGCTGCGTCTGGCCCATGTCCCCTTGCACATGCCCCCGCACCCCCCTGCCAGCCCCTCTGGTCACACTGCTGTACATCTGCAGTGACCACATCCTGGACCCAACAGGGAGCCCCTGACTCGGGCTGACACTGTTGGAGACACCAGGCGGGAGCCCCTGAGGGCAGAGGCCACTGCGCCCACAGACACCACATGGGCAAAGGTCAGCAGTAGGTTCCGGAGCCCTGGCCCCGGGGTGAAGTGGGTGGGATACATGAGACAAGGGCTGAGGGAAGCAGACGGCAGGAACCCCCTGGCCACGCCAGCCGCTCCTCAGGTGCCCGCACTCACCCCACCACCCAGTATGCGAGAGCAGGGGGGTCCTTCCTGGGGTGCAGCCCATCCTCTGCGGGGCACTCGAACAGCAGGCCGTGCTCCTTCACAGGGTGCAGCCAGGGGCTCCGGGGGGCTGTGGCCGGGGGGCCGCCTCCAGCCGGCGTGGTCCTCTCCTGCAGAGTCACATGGGTCTCCCCACAGCTCGGGGCCTGCCCTGCGGGCCCCCCGCATTCCCTTCTGCCCCACCAGGGGGCCGTGTGGGGAGGACATCTGCTCGCTTGTCAGTGCTCGGGGCTCACTCCGGGCTCTGTGCTCGGTGGTGCGCATGGCCGCACCATGGCAGGAAGCACAGGGCATGCCCCCGTGTGGGACAGGCCCTTACAGAATTTCTAGCACATCCACGGGCACAGGGCCCCAGGAACCGTGGGGTGGCCGTGGGAATGCCGAGAGGCCACGGAGAACCAGGCTTCCTGGCACATGGGATCCAGCGGCCCGGGTTGGGCTCCTGGCACGTGTCACAGGCGTGGTGCGGCCATGCAGGGATGTCCCTGAGGGATGTAGCTTCAGGGGACTTTCATGAGGTGGCACTGGGCCTCGGGGACCCCTTCAGCACACCCTCACGCTGCCCTGGGCCATCCAGCCGGCACAGAGATGGCTGCAGCACCCTGGGCTGTGAGGCCAGGCCAGCAGTTAAGCCCCACATACCCCATGTCTGTGCCCCCCAGGGTGCCTGAGGCCAGCTGCCTCAATGCCAGCACAGATGCCAGGCTGGAAGGGCTGCTGGTGCCAACCAGAGACGCGGCTTTCCAGGGGGCAGCCACTGAACCCAAACACGCCGGCAACTGTCTCCTGTCGGGGGAGCAGAGCGTGTCCTGAAACAATGAACGGGGACGTCCCAGCCAGGGGCACACAGCGGCAGCAGTGCCTGGAAGCCCCCGGCCTGGATGGAACCGGACAGGTGAGGGCGGGAGGAAGAGCCCGTCAAGGATGGGGTGGGGGCAGGCCCTGCACGTGGCTGCCTGGGTTTGAGCCCTGCCCGGGACCCCATATGTTCCCCGAGCCCACTGGGAGTGATCCCCGAGGGCAGAGCCAGCTCCGAGCACCCCCAAGAAATCAAAAAAGCAAGAAAACGGAAAGCCAACGTTGGCCGTGCCGGCCACTCACCTCTGCCAGCGCCTGCTGGAACACGGCCCGGATGGCCAGGCAGCAGCGATGGAAGTTCCGGAGGAGCCGGGGGTGCACAGTGCCGCCGAGCTGCGCGACCTGCTCGTGGGTCGGGGTGACGAAGACCCCCTGCACGGTCTCCAAGGCCACATAGTGGAAAAGGGTGTTCTCGGGGCCCGAAGTCAGCCTGGGAAAGAAAGCAGGAAGCCAGGAGGCGCGCGGGCCGCCTGCAGCCTCACCGACCCCAACGCCCCGAGCAGGAAGGGCAGGCTCACTTCAGGGTGCTGTCCAGTCCTGCAGCCTTCTCCGGAGGGTCCTTCTTCAAGGGCCCCAGCTGAAACGGGCTCAGGAGGGCAGGCTTCTTCCTTGGGGCCTGAGAAACAGCGGCATCACCATCAAGCGTGGTACAGCCACGAGGGGGAGCCCACAGCGCTGCCACGGCCCCCACGCTCCTGGCCTTGCTCATGGCACCAGACTCCAGCTGCACTACCCAGCTGCCCTGTCCCAGGGCATGTGCCACCTCTGCGGGCGGGACAGCTGGCCTTGGCGACCATTCATCCCTCACCCTGGCACCGACCCCACCTGAACCTCTGCCATGGAACCGGGCCACATCCACTCCGTGGCACATGGGCTGCAGGGCTGGCACAGCCCTTCCCGAGCACCGCTTGCTGGAGGCAGGGCAAACATCTGGAGGTACAGGCAGACACCTGCATGCCTGCTGGCACCGTGTGGCGATGCTTAGGGGTCACTCCTGGCGCTCCAGGGGCATGTGGGCCGCCCGGGTTGGCCACACGCAAGGCAAGTGCCCTGCCAGCGATGTGGCATCACTCCGGCCCCACTACTCAGTTCTTGATTTGGGACCGCACCTGGCAGTGCTCGGGGCTGACTCCTGACTCTGCACTCGAGAATCACCTTGGGGGTGCCAGAGATTGACCCAGACCAGTCGTGGGATTTACAATGTTGCTGCTGGTGGCTTCTCGTGCACCTGGTTCCGTGTCACCCAGCCACACCACTCGGGGCATCTGACCCCAAAGCACACAGCATTCACCGGCAAAGATGTGTCAGAGATGTGCCCATCTCTGCACTGAGTACAATAGCCAAGACCTGGAAATAGCCTGAATGCCCACGAAGGGCTGCGTGACGGAGAGCTGGCCTGTCCAGCAGTGAGCATGTGAGCTGTGACTACGGGACCCGAGGGCACCCGGCTGAGGAGTCGCTCGGCCTTCCCTCTGCTCCCTCTCAGCTGTCTGTGACACTGACATAGACCCAGCCCAGAGGCTCCTGCCCAGCTGGGCCCCGGGACGCACCTGGGGCAAAGTCCCACTTTCCTCTGCCTCGGGCGTGGGCTGGTGGCTCGGGTCTGCCCACTCTGCACCCCCGCTGCCCCGCGTCTTGGCCGCACAGTCCCCAAAAAGCGTCCTCCGGCACGTGGGTGACGCGGCGGTCCTGGCAGCCCCTGGGGTCAGGGTGGCGCTCTCATGGGGTCCGGCCAGGAGCCAGTCTGCGCAGGACAAGGTCGGGCCGGGCGCGTTGGCCAGCTGCTGCCCGATGCGGGCCTCCAGCGCCTCCAGCTGGCGCAGCGTGGCGCGCGCCTGGTCCACGTAGACACAGTCGGGGCCAGGGCTGTCCACGGCCGGGGACGCACAGCCGCCGGCCTCCAGGAGCACCGAGAGCAAGCAGTGACCCTGTAGGAGAGGACAGAGGAGCCCAGCCCTGGACATGCCTCTAGGGTAGCCACAGGCACCCGCACAGTCCCCCGCCCTGGCCCTCCCTCTGCCCGGCTCCTCAGAGGTACCCATGGCCCTGGGCACCCACGGGGCCTGGCCAAGCTGCAGGCTGCATGTGGGCACGCGGCCGTGGAGCCCCTGGGAGCGGTGCCTTCCTCCCCCCTTCCTTCACTCTGGCCCAGCGCGGTCCACGTCTGTTTCTCCAGGCAGGTGGGAACGGAAGCTCTTAAGCACCCGCTCAAGTCCAGGCCTGTGTTCATAAACATTCCCCCATGAGGAGGAATCGGGGTACTCTTCCCTTGGGTGGGCACCGCCCGCCGCGTGTGGGGGCCACCAGGGCCAAGGCAAGCAGAGCTCGGAGCGATGAGCTCCAGGTGCTCACAAGGCACCACCCCCGAGTGCTCCCGGCCAGACACGCTGGTGCCCGAGTCTGGTCTCTGACAACCATTGGAAGTGATTGCTTGGTCAGCAATTGGTGCAATCAATCAACCAACCCCCGGGAAGCAATGGAGGGAACGTACCAGGCCGACGACCAGCAGGAAGCTCCTGCCATCGGGTTCCTGGGGAGCGTCGGCCTTGGCATCCTTGGCAGGCTGCAGGTGGCGCCCAGGGAAGACTTCTCTCCAGACCACCAGCTGGCCGACCCTCCGCCTCGCAGCCAGAGGCAGCAGCCCTAAGTGATGGCAGTAGCCGGTGACTTCCAGGAGGTGATCCTTGGGCAGGTGGCTGCAGAGAAGGTGGCCCTGGGCACAAGCAGGGCACAGTTCACCGAGGGCCAAGGCAGGGTGTCGGCCCAGGCAGCCCGCTTCCGTCAGGATAAACGAGATGTTTCCTCCTGGCAGCAAGTAGGGAGGAGCCCCCCACCCTGAATGAATGCCTGTCTGTGGGAGAGGGCTGGCCCCATGCTCAGTACTCTCTCTCAAGTGCTCAGAGACCACATGGGGTGCCAGGTAGTAAGCCAGGGCCAGCTGCGTGCAAGGCAAGCGCTTCTCTGCCGTACTGTGCCTCTGGCCTGAATGATTTGCAGGGCTGAGTGCGGAGGTCTACGCTCAGCCCAATGGGGCAGGCCGGATGTACCTATAACACAGACGGAGCAATATGAAGGAATTCGACCCACCTTGTAAAACAGCGAAGTCCCCACAATCGTGTAGAGCCGCCTCATGTCACACTGATCCTCAGACTGCGGAGAGAACCACAGAGCGTGCATGTGTGCACACAGACACGTACACTCGTGCGCTTCCACACGGACCCAGCTGGGCACAGCCGCCAGAAAGGAGTCAGTGTCCTTTGGGATGGAACTTTGCAGACTTTCCATCAACTTTCCCCTGGTGGGCTTGGAGGGACCACACGTATGCCAGGGCTGGGTCCAGGCTGGCCGCGTGCAAGGCAAGCACCCTCCCCGCTGTGCTATGGCTATGGCCCCCTTGTGACTCCTAGAAGGCTGGCCAGAGACACTGCAGGATGTAGAACACACAACTTGTTTTCCAAGAGCGAGACAAATCGAGCCAGGCAGGAAGCCTCTTCTCGTTCACATAAAACACTGCTACCACACTGACCATTTCTGAAAGCACAAACCGCAACAGGCGATTCGGGCCAGTGCAGTGGCATTTAAGCCATGGAATACACGTGTGCTGTTCTTCCTTACTCCCGGCTCTGCACTCAGGTATCACTGCTGGTGGTGCTTGAGGGACCGGAGTGCTGGGATGGAACCCAGGTCGGCCGTGTGCAAAGCAAGCACCGTACCTCCTGCTATGGCCCCAGCCAGGTCTTTCACTTAATGGTACACACGGGTCCTATCTCCAAAGTTCCGTTCTACGTGAATATATGTATTGTGAATGTCATGCATAATGTCAATTATGTGTATCGCCTATTATGTACATACAATACCAAATGCATACTAAATATAATTTCAAATGTCCATTATGAAACAAATATTTTCAATGTAGTACAAAATCTGAAGGCGAGCAAAATAGATTGTTGGTGGAAATGGAGATGTAATGTATGTTTCAAGATTATTATGTGTAATTCTGAAAAATATTTAGAATGATTAATAATTTGTAAAGTAAGAATGCAACACAGCTTTACAAAGAGTTTTCCCTATGCTTACCAATTCTGCAAAATCTGCAGCCTCCAGGTCACTTAATATTGTGTCTAATTCCACCTGTGAAAGAACAAAAGTCACGTCAACATTTGAAGCTCACAATGCCAACTTTTTAATAACACTGGCATGTAAAAGCACTTAAAAATCACTTTATGACTGCACCAAGCATGCCTCATTGTGTGTGTGTATGTGTGTGTGTGTGTGTGTGTGTGAAGCAAGATGGCTTTTATTGAAACTTACTTAGATCTGTGGGAGAGAAGGAGAACATGTCATGGGCTTCTCCTGTGACCAGCAGAGGCGAGTGAGGGAGGTGTGCTCCAGGGGAGCACGGGCGGGAAAAGGGGCCTGGAACAGTCACCGCTCACCTTCGTGTTACTTACAACAAGTCTTGAAACGGAACACCTAGATTTAAGCTTTGCAGTTATGTAAGTGCTTTTTTTTTCTTTTTTGCTTTTTGGGTCACACCCGGCGATGCTCAGGGGTTACTCCTGGCTTTGCTCTCAGGAATCACTCCTAGCGGTGCTCTAGGGAACCATATGGGATGCTGGGAATCGAACCCTGGTTGGCCACGTGCAAGGCAAACGCTCTACCAGCTGTGCCATTGCTCCAGCCCCAGGCGCTATCTTTTTTTTTTTTTAAGTAAAGGTTTTTAAAAATGCAGTCTCTAAAACTGCCAAACTGACTTCACTCTAACGAGGTTAAAACTACTTTCCAGTAGTGAGAAAAGCCTTTAAACTTATTCAAATTCCTAGAGCGTGGGCGCCATCTGACTGCATGCGCTCTATTTTGAGTCACGTCTGAATAGCGCGTGTTCCTGCCCTGGACTCTTGGAGAACTCCCGCCTCTGCCCTTCCTCTCTCCCGGGGCGTGTGTCCAATGCCGCCTCTGCAACTTTGTGGTGGGTTAAGAACAAGAAGGCAGCGAGCCCAGAACCGCATGGGGCAGCCCCCGGCAGAGGTACTAGGAAAATCTCTTGCTTCAAATTTGCTTTTGTTTCTATGGAAATCAAACGCTTTCACGCACTCATTCATCCCCAAAGCATTCAGAACTTGCAAACAGAAACACTTGATGGGCAGAGCAGCCTGGGTGCCCCGATGGCGCCACTATGCTGGGGACGCTTGGCGCACACACGCTGTTTGTGGGCAGGAATCCGCCGCTTTGTTCTGCTCTTGGCCATGCAGGCAAGCTCACCAGGGGCTCACGGAGACGCCCGCTGCGCTTTGGGGCTCTCTGGAGGCTCATTACTCACCCTGCCAACCCTCCAGGTCCTCCTTTGTGTGGCTACAGCTTCTGGTGAAAGCCCCCCTTAGAGCCCCCTTACAACTGCCAGTCTTGGGCTGTTTAATGAACCCCTCATTCCCAACAATGGACAACAGACTCTGCATTTCTCAGAGGCAGGAACGTGTCTGTTCTCATTATCCCCGTGTGCCCGGGGAAAGTAACATCGAAAGCACAGGTGTCTGTGTTTGGGGAGTGGTGGCCACACTAAGCGGTGCCCAGGCGCTCAGTGCCACTCCTGGTGGCGCTTGAGGGACCATATGGAAGGCTGGGGATCGAATCTGCGCCAGGCAGCTGCAAGGCAAGCCCTTCCCCGCTGCACGATCTCTCCAGGACCTGGACGAGGCAGTTCCTAGGCCCTCGGGAAGAGACAGACAGGGAGCTCAGCAGGGCTGGGGACGGGGAAGAACCATTTCCACCCACAACAGACGCGCCTCCAGTACCTGCTCGCAGGCTCTGTGGAACCAGAGTTCTCTGGGCATGAAATCCCGGTACGTTCCAGTAGGAGACCGAGTCATGAGACACGTGGGTTTGCTTTCTGCTCTTAGAGCCACACCCGGCTGTGTGTTTGCTCCTGGCTCTGCACCCAGGGGTCCATGCGGGGCCCAGACTGTCCACGCAGGAAATGGCCCAGCTCGGCTTTGCCCACAAGCGACTTCGAGTCCAGCTTGGTGGGGACGGGGCGAGGGGCAGCTCCAGGCTGGGTTTTGCTAAGATGCCGCCAGAGGCCCCTTCCCATAGGAGGGTCGCTGCCGTCACGCAGCAGGGAAGGCTGACGCGCGGCAAGCAGCTCGGGGGACAGGGACAGTCCCGACCCCCACGGACACCCCACCTGAGTCGGAACGGACAGGGCAGCGCCGCTCTTGTGCTCGCTCCAAGGGGGAATTTGCCAGTACGCAGCTTGTGTCTTAGCGACACACAACACAGCTCGTATTGAGAATGCAGGGGCTACACTGTGGGCCCCGCAAGTGGCCAATCCAGCTTGCCCCTGAACCACAGGGACCCGAGCCCTGCCAGACGCCCGAACCTCCCCTCCCCACACCCTCAAGAATGCTATCTGTCATTCTGCAGACCTGCAGCCTAATCAGAAGTACAATCGCGAAAAGCCTCTTGCTATGAGATCAAAGCTACAAAGACGCAAAAGCAAAGTGCGCCCAGCAGCTAAAAATGGTTTCTGGAGAGTCCCAAGTGTGGGCGAGGTGGAATGCTGAAGGCAGACCACAGAGCCGGTGTCTGCCTGGAAAGACTCTGTCTTCCTGGGCTAAGGAGAGCGCAAGCGAGAGATCACGTCACGTGTGAGGCCCTGAGAGGCAGCCCAGCACCCACGGGCCCCCTTCGGGCCTCAGCCCACACGGGCAGGTGCCCATCATTGGCCGGACACGGCCTAAGACCCCAGCACGGCTGCAGAAGCCCCAAAGCTCACTGCTGTGGGCCTCCTCCTGGCCTCAGCCAGACACCCCCTTGGACTCTGAGCCCAAGCGGAAAGCAGGGAGGGGATGTGAAGGGTGGGCATGCACTGTGGGGGGGGTCACCTTGATGTCCTGAGGAAGGGGCAGCCAGTGGGCCCCGGGGAGCGTGTCCAGGAGCACGGCCCCGCAGTGCTGCGTGTCGGGCTGGAGCGCCCTTTGGAAGAACAAGGCGAAGAAGTGGTCCAGGTGTGCGGCGTTCTCGGCCTGGCCAAAGGCACTGCATGATGAGAGCCAGGGGTCAGCTCGAGGCTTCACTGCCCTCTGTGGAGGGGGAGGTCCCCTCACCTCTCCAGGGGTCAGCTCGAGGCCGCGCTGCCCTCTGCGGGGAAGGGGGGGTCCCTCACCTCTCCAGGGAGCCGAACATGAAACGCAGAGTCCGCACTGCCGCCTCCGTCATGCTCCGCAGCTGCGGGAGGGGGGCCCTGCGGGGAGGCATGAGGACTGGGGGGCAGGCGGGGGGCGGGGCTACCCATGGGGGTACACAGACCACTGGCCTCAAAGTGCCCTGGGCTGCCCCCACAGCGCCCTGGGCCCGTGAAGGGTCCAAGAAGGGCAGGGTCTGAGTGACAGTGGCAGGAACACGGGCCAACAGGGCGCGGGGCTGCTGTCCAGGGTGCTGAGCTGGTCAGCCCAGCCTCCCCCCCACAGCGACCCAGACATGGTGATGGTGGAGGTGGGAGGGTCTGGGCTGCGCCCGAGTCTGCCTCACACCTGGCCTGGCCACCTCGCCACCTGCTCTGCGGAGAGGACCGGGGCGTGCAGAGACATCTCAGCCGCTGGGGTCCCACCCAGCCACGTCCTACCCATGCCCACGCACTCTGCATCCCGCTGACCCGGCGCTGTGGAGGGCGCGGCAGCCTGCACCCAGCACAGCGGGCGGTGCTCCCCGCGGGCCCCCGACTCACCGCCGGGCGGGCAGGCTGAGCACCAGCAGCGTGTTCCCCTCCCTGCAGTAGGACGCGTGCACCTGCTTCCCGTCCAGGAGCAGTGACGAGCTGGGGGAGAGACAGGCAGAGCCGAGCTGCAGGGGGGCAGCCCGCCCTGGTTGGGGCACCCGGGACGCCCACAGCGCCAGTGGCCTGTCACTCCAGATGCCCAAACCCGCCTCAGCAGGAGACCCGGCCCAGAACATGCTCGGGTGGACTCTCGGGTGGCGGGAGGCCCCTCCCCGGGCGCGCGGGCAGGGCGGTACCTGGTGACCGGCGTGCCCGTCACCGTCTCCAGCATGTCACAGAGCGTGAGGAAGACGCCACGCACACTCTTCAGCTTCTGCGCTGCGTCAGTTGCGGGGAACAGGTACAGGATCTCCTGCTGGGGTGGGGTGGGGGGACACGGAGGGCTCAGGCCCTGCCCGGGGCTGGACTCCAACATGCCCCAGCCTCAGCTAGGGGCCAAGCCCGCGAGCCCACACTGGGTCGGGAGCCCAGACTGGAGACCACTGCGGGCACACGCGACACTGCCCACTGCTCTGCCCCCTCCCCACCCCGCAGACACCCCGGACGCCTGAGATTCAGGGTGTCACACGGGACAGAGGATGGCACTGTCCTTGCTCAGTTGGACGGCAAGTGGTGACAATATAAAGTGGGCTCAAGTGTCGGCGGGGGCGGGGCGGGCAGGACAGCACACTGGGCATCAACCCCAGGGCCCCACAGGGAGACATCGCAGAGAGAGCACCGCAGGTGTGGCCCCAAGCCAGACCCTGGCGTCACTAGAGAGACGCCTGACCCAGGAGGGTGCTGGGCATGGCCACTGAATGCCCACTGCAACCGACGGCCCGGGAGACCCTCCAGCCACTGCGGGCCAGGCAGCGTCCCCTCACCAGGGGTGCTCAGGGCTGAGTCCCGGCTCTGCTCGTGGCTCGCTCCTGGTGGGCTGGGGGACCCGATGGGGTGTGGGGACTGAGCTGAGGGCAGCAGTGTGCCAGGCCAGGACCCTCTCTGCTTGCGGCTTTTGCTTCTAAGAGTCAGGGTGACAGGAGCTGTCTGTGTCTGTTGCAGCCGCGGGCTTGAAGTGCCAGCCTCAGAGAACAGCCAAGCCCTCTCCCGGCTGAAGAACCCATCATCGGGGGTGCCCGCGCCCTCCCACGGGGACACATACCTCGTCCTTGGCATCGTCCGAGTCAAGCCGCAGCGAGAGGCACATGGCCACGTGCGGCTCGGCCAGCGCCTGCCGCTGTGCGTCCCCGTCCTGGTCTCCCCCGAGCAGCCGCACCAGCTCCCCGGGGCCGGCGGGCACCTGCCTGGGGCTTGGCGGGGCTGAGCTTCCCTTCGCAGCCGGGGCCTTCTCGAAGGTCAGCTTCACCTGGGCAGGGGCGGGGGGGCAGGCGGCTCAGCGCGGCTCAGCGTGGGCAGGCACCTCCCTGGACTGTCCCAGCTTGGCCCGCACCTGCGCGGGCCCTGGGATGCCGGCCAGAACCCGCTCGATGTTCTCGGTGGTCACCGGCACTTCGTCCACGGCCACGAGAATGTCCCCTGGAGGGGCACAGGGCGTGCTCAGCTGGGGGCTGGTGGCCGGGCGAGCCCCAGGGGCCCGGAGCACTCACCTAAGAGCACTCACCTATGAGCACCTGGCCGCTCCCGAGCGCCGGGCCTCCGGGCAGCAGCCCGTGCACCTGCAGAGGCGCGGGCCGGCGCCGCCCGCGGTGGACGATGCCCAGCAGCGCCTCGAGGGGCCGGCGCATGGGCGCCCGCGGGTGGACGTGCAGCGTCACCTCCTTGCTGGCCGGTGGGGCCCGCGTGGCCGGCGACGCCTTGAGGATGGACACGGGCGGGGCGCGC
>JAOXYA010296400.1:0-18927 GCA_028565675.1 Sorex palustris | reverse complement strand
AACCCAAGCACAAAAATTTGTAAGTCTACAACTGTACCTCATGGTGTTTCACTAAAAAAAAAAAAAAAAAAAAAAAAAAAACCAGGCGGGCAGCCCGCAGGACGCAGGGGCAGCACTGCAGGTGGCTGGCTCCAGGCTGGGCCGGACACCAAGTCCTGGGTCGCTCACCCCAAACCACTGCCTGGCCCGCGGGGACCCCGGAAACCGAGGGCCCCAAAGAGAACTTTCCTTCCTGGGAGCAGCAGGGGGAGTGTGAGGAGGAGTGGGGGAGGGGTGTTTCACCTCCCGCCCTGCACAGGCCTCTTTGAGGCCAGGCCTGCGAGGCCACGCCCAACGAGACCACGCCCCTCGACGGCCACGCCCTATACACGCCTCCCACGAGGTCACGCCCCAGAGACACGCCCCGAAGCCACACCCACTGGTCTCGCCCCTCCGCTGGGACTGCAGGGTCCTGATCCCCCCACCAGGCTTCCCTGCTCCCATGGAAATTCCTGATAAGGAGGGAAATGGGCTCGAGTGCGCCCCGAGTGTGCCGGCCCATCTGGAGTGAAGCTGGAGTTCTGGCTTATCGAGAACGGGCCCTGCTCCGAGGGTCCCCCACTCGCGAACCCCAAACCTACGTCAGTGGGCCCCGTGGTGCAGGCGCAGGTGCTGGGCAGCAGGGGACAGGACCCGGGGTCACCAGCTGCTTTGGGGGCCCGAGGCAGGGGCTCAGGAGACCCCAGAGCTCAGCTTTAGGAGGACAGTGTGGGGGAGGTCTGTGGCCTGGGGAGTAGGGGTCTGGGGGGTCTGGGTCTTTATAGGAGCATGGGGTGTCACAGCCCCTGTCCCCAGAAAAGAACCTCAGGGACTGCGCTGACAGATGCCTCTCGGAGAAGCCACCAGAACCTCTCTCGCCTCCTCTGAGCACTGAACCCATCCTCAGGGAGCAGCCAGCCTGGGGCCACGAGAGTTGGACACCAGCCGCGCCCCGAGGCCCCAGGAATTGGCTAAAGGGTCACAGCCCCTGGTTCCATCCACTGGACAGGTGCTGCAGGCCCTGCAGGCCTGTAAATCTGACCCACACCCTCAACAGAACCCGCAGTGGCTGCAGGGAGAGTCACCCTGGGAAAGCTTCGAGTGCATCCATGGAGAGCAGAGCCATGTGTGTTTGGGAACACAGATGAGACATAGACTTGGCGGAATCCACGTGTCAGCACCGGAGGCTGTTCTGGGCTCTGATGTCTCCGGGTGGGTCTGTCCGGGAGGCCCGGGAAGGGGGTTTGCGGCGTGAGAAGTGAGGTACCACAGAGGCTGTGGCTGGCTGGAGGCGGGGGGTACGGGGCTTTTTGTCCTATATCTCAGCCAGCTTCATAGCTGTGTAAGGGGCATGTGTGATAACATTATCACTGGCCTTAAGAAAATCCTCCCTCTCTTAATATCAGCCGCAGATCCGAGGCGAAAAGCCCTGCACCCCCACTACAGCTCTGAGCCAGGCTGGGTCCCCGAAGCTCCTGTACCCATCCCCCTCCTGAGGGAGGCATCCCAACCTCCGTGACCTTGAGCTCAGCTCAGAAGCCCCTGGCATAGCATGGACATGCATTGTGGCATTGTTCACCTCCTGGGAACCCCCCTAGCTTGCCCAGGACAGGGAGGGTGGGAGTCACCTGGTGCCTCTGGCTGGAGGAAACTGGGGTGATCTCAGACGCCCCGGGGGATCTCCTGGCCCCATCCCTGGGGGTCCAGGAGGGAGTTAAGCCCAGCAGGGCCTGACCTGGGGGCAAGGTCTGCGGGAAGACTGGGAGCGAAATCTGAGAGCTGGTGTCCAGCCGGGCCCAGGTTTGGCCTGATAAGTTTATCAAAAGGAGCCTGCTGCCAACCGTCGCGAGCCCTCGCCCCGCGGACCCTCCCGTGTTATCAGGCCTGGCCGCGGAGCGCGGGAGCCCGGGAGCTTCACGCACGGGATGCCCCGGGAGAGAGCTTTTGGGGTCCTGCCCGGCCCCTGTGCTTCCTGCCTCCTCAGCAAGGTGCAGGAAGGTTGCCCTTCTGGAAGGTTCCACATGCCAGAACATATGAAGAAGCCTCTCTTGGGGCTGGGGGGGTCACTTTTCCAGCAAAAATTTACACCCCAGCCTGGGTCAGGGTGACGGGAGGGCGGGGGCATTAGAGCGCCCCTGAGTGCAGCCGACTGCTGGCATCCAAAGACCCAGTGCTCCTGATCCCTGATCCCTGATCGGGCCCTTTATCTCTGCTGCCCACTGTGCCGGAAATGGGCTTGGTGTTTGCATTTAAAGGGGGCCCAAGCCCCCTGAGATTGGAGACTCTGCTTTGGGCCCCAAGCACAGAACCTCACCCCACTGAGTGGGGGGGACAGGGGGGACGACAGTGGGGATGGAGGGACAGTGGGGGAGGAGGACAGAGAAGACTGAGGGGAGGGGATGGGGGGACTGGGAGGGGGGCTGTCTGCCAGGTCCTCAGCATGGCAAAAAGAACTGCATGAGGCACGTGAGGCAGCAAGTGAATTGGGGCCGGGGCTTCCTTGAAAGTGGGAATCACTGGGCCGGACAGTATCACAGCGGGGATGACCTTGCACACAGCCGCAGCCACCTGGGTTCAAGCCCTGGCATTCCATAGCGTCCCCCAAACACCGCCAGGAGTGATTCCTGAGTGCAGAGCCAGGAGTGAGCCCTGAGAGTCACTGGTGTAGCACTCCTCCGCACAGCAAAACAAAAAGGAAAGAACATTTTCAGGGTCCCCCGAGGGTAGAGGGGGCTGTGCAGAGGTGGCGAGGGGCTGTGATGGGCCGGAGACTTTGTGGGTCCCGAGTGGTGCCCTGCAGTCGGTGTGGCAGCTTCAGGGGCCAAGGGGGAACGCAGCTCTCTCCCTCTGTTTTGACTGTGGGAGTGTGGGGGTGTGGGGGGACAGCCACCCCAGGCCCTGCTCAAACTTTTTTCTCTTTTCCCGTTTCCCCCCATAGTCCTGTTTACATTACACCCCCGCATGCAAAGCCAGATTCGGGGAATGGGGTGGGGGCAGACCCCAAACCCACAGGGTAACCTTGAGAGGGCAGGTAGCAAAATGTCATTTTCTTTCTTTCTTTCTTTCTTTCTTTCTTTCTCTTTCTTTCTTTCTTTCTTTCCTTTCTTCCTTTCTCTTTCCTTTCTTTTTCTCTTTCTTTCGTTTTGTTTTGCTTTTGCTTTTTGAGTCACACCCAGCGATGCTCAGGGGTCCCTCCTGGCTCTGTACTCAGGAATCACTCCTGGCGGTCTCGGGGGACCATATGGGATGCTGGGGATTGAACCCTGGTCAGCCGTGTGCAAGGCAAATGCCCTCCCCGCTGCGCTATCGCTCTGGCCCCATCTTTCTTATATTTTTTATTTGGGGGTCACACTGGAGATGCTCAGGAATCACTCCTGGCAGGGCAGGGGGCTCATAGGGGACCATATGGGGAACCGGGACTGAACCCCGCTCAGCCACGTGCAATCCAAGTGCCCTCCCTGCTGCACCATCACTCCAGCCCCAGAATGCCATTGTCTTGACTTTCTCTGGGTGGCCCGTGATTTGTCAGGAGCTGCGGAGCACTGAGAAAGGAGGGTTTGTTGTGAGTTTCAGGAGCCCCGGAGAGGGCAGGGGACAGGGACGGTCCTCCGGTCTCCCCAGCCTGGGCCCGAGTCAGCTCTGCAGAACAACTGCCGCATCCCCCAGAATCCGCCTGCTGGCTCGGACCCTGGAAACTGCCTTGTGCTGTGCTCAGCGAGTGTCCCCCAGGTCAGGAGCTGTCCTAAGGGAGAAATCTGGGGACATGAGGAAAGAAACCCAGACTGAGGGCCATGGGCAATGGTGCAAGGGAAGGTTGCTTGTGCAGACCAGCTGACCCAGTTCCATCCCAGCCCCGGTACTGTCTCTGAGCCCCACCAGGAGTGGCCCCCAAACAGACGATCCAAAAGAAACCAGAGTGAGTCAGAGGAACGAGGCAGGAGGGAATGAGCTGCTGGGGGTCTCCGGGGAGTCAGAGCCCAGTGGGGTGGCGCCCGCAGCTTCATGGGCATCTCTGGGCCTCCGACTCCCTCATCTCTGAGAAACCTCAGGTGCCCTGTGCCCCCAGGCCCCAGGGCTCATTTGCGACTGTTCTCTAGGGAGGTGCAGTGGGGGTGGCTGGAGCAGGCAGGGAGCAGGGGGAGACCTTGGGCACCCCAAGGTGGCATCTGCTAGTGTCTGTTCTCAGAGGTGCTGGGCAGGACTGCAGACGACCCACCATTTACCAAGAGTACGGCCATGCCAGGCTGCCACCAGCTGCGCCTGACACCCACCCATTTTTCTGCTGAGAAAGCTGAGACTGAGGGGCTGAAGAGCTGGTTCCAGTTGGGGCCAGAGAGCTAGGACCGCAGGTCAGGTGGTGGCCTTGCATATAGCTGACCCCAGTCCAATTCCAATCCCCAGCACCACAGAGGGTCCCCCAAGCCACACCAGGAGTGACCCCTGAGCCAGGAGTAAGTCCTGAGCACCGCCAGGTGTGCCCCAAAGCACCAAAACAAAACAAAGACCAAACAAAAAGTTTGCCGGTTTGCGCTCTCTCTCTCTCTCTCTCTCTCTCTCTCTCTCTCTCTCTCTCTCTTTTCAGTTTTTGGACCACACCTGGCTGTGCTCAGGGCTTACTCCTGGCTCCGTGCTCAGGGATTACTCCTGGTGGGGCTCAGGGGACCATATGGGGTACTGGGGGTCGAACCCGGGTTGCCTGCTGCTGTGCTGTCTCCTGCCTTTGCTCCTCTGCTGGAGGGCTCTGTCCCCCTGCCCCCCGTCCGGGGTTAGCACAGCGACCTGCATGTGACGCCCGGGAATGATGCCGCAGGATGCTGTGGGGCGCGGGGCTCAGGGGGCGCGCACAGAACCACCTGACTGCTTTGTCCACGTGCTGGCCAGCCCGAACCTTGGCACCAGGCTCGGACACAGCCCTGCTGGCGCGGCCTGGCCGCCCCTACCCACAGCCGCGCAGCTATTTCTGCCAGGGCTGACTCGAGTTTTTCTCCCGGATCTCTCAAAAATAAAGCTGTTATCGTGGCCCTCAGGGTCCTTCCTGCGGCCTGGGAAGCCTGGCATGATTTCAGGGACGCTGTGCCCGGACCCCTCCGTGCCTGGGGACTTATCTCCCGCGTCAGTTGGGGAGCAGGAAGGCAGCGAGGCGCCCCCTGTGGGTGCCACTTCCTGCCCTGGCACCCCTTTTGGGAGTCGGGGGATGTGGCTGCTGGCTGGGGTGTCAATCACGCAGAGTGTGGTTGGGAAATCAGCTGGTTGGGAGCCCCCCTAGCTGCAGGCGCCCCCGTGCCCAGCCCACACGGGTACAGGGGGACCCTGTCCCCCCGCCCCGAGGAGCCCTGAGTCCCACTCCTCAGTGGGGGCAGGTAGGTCCAGGGACCTGCCTCTGGCCAGGGGGGACATAGCCCCCCTCCCCTGTGACTCCTCATGCCCACCAAGCCCCAGTGGAAGTTTACTCCTTTGGTAAATTCTGCTCAGCAAGCATTCACTCTAGACTGAGACCTGGTGGGACGAATACCTGGCAGGGGGACCCTGTGAGCATGAGGTGCCATTCATACCAATGGGAGAATCAGGGAAGTCTTCCTGGAGGAAGCCGACAGTGGGGAGAGGGACCCAGGTCCAGAAACAGGGTGCAAAGGGCCTGCCCAGCTGCTGGGCATTGAGGTCAGAGTCTTTCTGGGGGGGCAGGAGGGTCACTCGTGACTTAGCGGGGTCCTGGGGCCTGTTCTAGGGGCTCACAGCGCGTCTCTGGAGGGGTAGGGGGCCGCGTCCTCTGGACCCTGGCCAGGAGTCTCCTGCCGGCCTGGAATATCCCCAGGGCGGCTCAGAGGAGCCAACAATCTTAGCTGGAAACCGTCAGAGCTGGGGTTTCCTCCACCCTGCACCCCATGCCTCTGGCCGCACCGCAGACTTATCACCGGCCGCCAGCTGCCTCGCCCCCAGCCCAGCCCCCCCAACCACCTACGCGGGTGAATCAGCAAAGACTGGGGGGGGGGGGTGAAAAATCACAAAGTCAGATTACAAAGCCCAACCGTAGGGCAGGCCTGTGGGGAGATAAGGTCGCACCCCAGCTCGCCACGCCTGGGGGGGCAGGGCGGCGGGGGCACCGGCTTTGAGGGCACCCACGGGGCACGGGCCCTGGCTGACCATCTGGCCACTGCAGTGAGCCGGGCAAAGAGGAAGCAGCTGGCCAGAGGGGAAGGCGAGGGGCAGCTTTCTTAGAAAGTTCCATGAAGGTGCCCACAAGCACCTCCTCCCTGGGCGGGTGCCCTCTGCCAGCTCCCAGAGCTGCAGGCCTGCCCGCAGGGGCCTGGAGAAGGAGCTGGCCAGAAGGAGGGGGGCGTCTCGGGGAGAACCCCACCCCCAGGGCAGCCCTGCAGAGAAGCCCTGCATTTCCCGCCCCGCCCCCAAGGTCCAGGCCTCAGCAGCCTCTGGTGGTCACTCTGGGGAGTCCTGGCTCTGCTCTGGGTCCCTTCTGTGTGGGCATCCCCAACAACGCCCCCCGACCCCCCGTGCTGGTGCCACACCCGGGCATGCCCAGCTCCCTCTCCTTTGTCTGGGGTGCCGAAGGCCTTCCTGGGGGTCTGCGCAGGAGGCCAGACAGGAGCGGGACCCCCACGTGGGTGCCGAGTCAGCCCCCATCCCTCCCCTCGAAGGAGGCCCCCTCATGCCCCTGCGATGTGGAGAACCCCCGCCCCCTCATCCCCCGCACAGGGCACTGCTCACGGTAAAGCCTGTCCTGTGGATTTTGTTGTTTTGGTGTTTGGGCCACACCTGGAGGTGCTCAGCGCTGACTCCTGGCTCTGTGCTCAGGAGTCACTCCTGGCGGGGCTTGGGGGACCATACGGGTGCCGGGATTGAATTCAGTCAGCTGCCTGCAAGGCCAGCGCCCGCCCTGCTTGCTCTCTCCACCCTTTGTTGTGTGTATTTTGGTGCTGGAAGTTAGAGGTTTGCTGTAGAGACCAGAAGTCCCTCAGCAGGAAGTATCTGGGCACCCCGTAGGGGCCAGCACCTCACTTCCCTGACCCCTCAGACAGGCTTGTCTGTCTCTAGCCGGCAGTGCTGCGGCTCGGGGCGCTCCGTCCTCGCTCTAGACTCACCCACAGGCGCCCAACAAAACCCTCAGCCCCAGCACCCCAGTGAGAATCATCACGACCAGAAAACAGGGTTCATGTCCTCCAGCACTTTCCAGGATCCCCACGCCTCCGCTCCTCAGACACTGATGCATTCCAGGGGGTAGATGGATGGACGGGAGATGCGGAAGGGAGGTGAATGGATAGGTGGGAGGATGGATGCTGGGTGGATGGAGAGCGGGTGGATGGATGCTTCTATGTGGGCATGGGTTGGCTGGATGGGGTAGATGGATGGCTGGAAGGAGGGAAGGAAGAAAGGAGGGAAGGAGGAAAGGAAGGAAGGAAGGAAGGAATGTGGGAGGGAGGGAGGACGGGCCTGCAGGAGGGCTGGACTGGGGCCAAGGCGCTCAGGCCTGGCCAGTGCGTGGTGAGGGCGGCCTCCTGCTCTTCCTCCCACTTCCCAGGACGTGGGTCTGGGGCTCAGACGCCCCTCAGTGCCTGTCCAGGCTGCAGAGTGGCTGCTGTGACTCCCAACCCAGGACACGCGCAGTCTGGTCTGAGGAGCGCGGAGGCCACTCGGAGCAGTCCCTGCTACCGAGTCGCCCACCTGCTTTTCTCCCTGACAGACGTGGGGCCGTGACAGGCCTGACAGAACGCGCAAGGGCCTCAGCTCAAAGGTTGCTGTGTGGGGCACACCCACGCGCTGTGGGGGACCCACGGGGACCAGAGGGCGCACCCACGCGCCCAGAGCCTCCTGTGTGCCCAGCTTGTGCCCAGCCCTTGGGTCCCTGTCTGCCCTCATGAAGGCTTTGGCATATGAAGCGAAAGGGCAGACAGCAAGCTGGTGCCCTGCCCAGGGCCGGCAGTCAGGAAGAAGGAACACAGGGGATGGGGCCCCTGCTCCCCCTCCCTGCCTCTGCCCTCCTCACCCCTCCATCCTTCCCTCCTCCTCCCTTCCCTCCTCCTCTGGCCCTCTCTCCTGCCAGGTGGGGCTGGTCCTGGCTGCCCCAGTGTCAGCCTCCTGAATGACCTGAGTGTTGCTTCTCCTGTCTCCAGGGGCCCCAGCTGAGGGGAGGAGGCAGCAGCCCGGGGGCCACACTCGCAGGGTGGCCCTAGGTGGGGGTGGGGTCCGGAGACGGTCATCTGGTCATCTCCTGACTGATGTCCCACTGAGGTGGACACTGCCTCCTCCATCTGCATCCAGGAGTGACTCCGGCCAGAGGGAGCAGGGGCAAAGCTGGTGGGTAGGGCAGGGAACGGGACCCCAGGTTCAGTTCCAGGGGTTCCCTTTTCTTTTTTCTTTTGCGGGGATCACACCTGGCGATGCACAGGGGTTACTCCTGGCTCATGCACTCAGGAATTACTCCGGTACTCAGGAGACCAGATGGGATGCTGGGAATCAAACCCTGGTGGGTCGCCTGCAAGGCAAACGCTGTACTACTGCTTCAGCCCCCCAGGGGTTCCCTTTCAAGCCGTGTCAACCTGAGGCTGCATCTGAGGGCTGGCAGCGCCCCCTGGCGCTCAGGGCAGGGGTGGGCTGCGGGGGCGCCAGGGGCGCGGGGTGAGTGGGGGGCTGCTGGGCCTGGGGGCTCAGGGAGACTGTGGGGTGCGGGGGGTTGCTGCTGCAGCCTAGCACAGCCTGGCCTCTCGCAAGGGTCAGGGTGCTGCAAGCCCGGGCTGGGACTGGACCGTGCTGGGCGGGGTGGGCGGCGCTGCGGCTCCCACGAGATAGCTCGGGAAGGGGAAGCGGGGGCGAGGCTGTGAAGCCCAGTGGGAGGGGAGAGGGGACGAACCTGGGACAGAGCAGAGGGCAGGGCTGGCCCCGCAGGGATCTCTCAGGGTCCCCGAGCCTCTCAGGAGCGAGCCCTCAGCACAACTGGGTGTGACTAGAAAACAAAAAAGAAAATAAGATGGTTGGAAACAGAAGGGAGAAAGCAGACTGTATCAGAGACAAAAAGAATCTGTCACGGCAGCCAGAGAAGAGCGGCTGAGGGCCAGGGTCCAGTGGGGAGCCCTGCCCATGGCCAACCCGGGTTTGATTCCTGGCACCCCACATAGTCCCCAAGCCCGCCAGGGGTCACCCCTGAGAACCGCAGGGGGTGTACCTCGCCCCCAGAACCAAACAGCCAAGATAGGGTGCAGGGTCTTTGGAGAGGGGGCCCTCCCCATGAAGTTGGGGTATCAGCGGGCTTGAGCCTGGCATATCTAGTTCCCCAGGCCCCTGAAAGGAAGATGCTTGTGGCCGTGGGGACATTGAGAGGTGCTGAAAGGTGCGGGGATGGGGTGGGCGGCAGGGAGTGGGGATTCAGGGACACTGCCTACAAAAGGGCACTGTGGGGGCTGGGGAGCCCCCATGTGAGTCAAGGTAAGGAAGGGTCCCCCCCACCTTCCTGTGGAGACGACCCCCTGACAAGGTTTCAGGGGAGGGCGGGTCCCCGGTACTGGGAATTTCTGGGTGCTGGAACTCCCCTGGACGTGCTGGAGGGAGGAGCCTGTGGGATGTTTGCAGAGACATGCACTTCAGCTGGGCGAGGTTTATGGCATGGACTATGACAGGGGCTGGGACTATCACTGCTGTGATAACAGCCACCGTGAGAGCGGGTGGAGGGCGTCGGGCTGGCGTGGAAGTGGACGGGTGAGGCTGTTTGCCTTGGCGGGACCGGGACAGGCACCAGTGAGTAGAGAATGACTGTGTGGAATGACAGTGACACCAGGAAAGGCATCAGTGATGGAAGAACAGAAAGGGAAAGTAAAACCTTGGGCAGGTGGGTCAGAGGGCAGCCTGAGCAAGCCCTCTAGCTGAGTGTCCATCACAGACGCCAGCTCAGGGCCAGGGTGTGGCGCGGCCAGGCGCATCTCGTGCTGGGGCCCGGCTTCTTCAATATTTTCAAGGATAAGACTATTGAGTAATAAAGATGCTCAGATTTAGAAATAGAGAAGTTCAGGGCTGGAGCGATAGCAGAGCAAGGAGGGCATTAGCCTTGCACGCGGCCGACCCAAGTTCGATTCCCAGCACCCCATATGGTCCCCTGAGCACTGTCAGGAGTGATTCCTGAGTGCAAAGCCAAGAGTAACCCCTAAGCATCGCCAGGTGTGACTCCCCCCCAAAAAAAAAAGAAATAGAGAAGTTCAGGGGCCGGAGAGATAATCCCACAGGTAGGAAATTTATCTTGCAAATGGCTGGCCTGGGTTCGATCCCCAACATCCCTTATGGTCCGCTGAGCACTGCCAGGAGTAATTCCTGAGAGCAGAGCCAGGAAGAACCAGGAGCATCACTGGGTGCTACAAAAAAAATGTTTTTAAACAAATGACTAGTGAAGTTTACTGGAAATTAAAAGGAGACCGGAGAGGTAGCATAGCAAGTGCTGTGCTGGCCTTGCACGCGGCCAACCTGGGTTCATTCCCCAGCTCCCAAATGGTCCCCTGAGCACTACCAGGAGTGATCCCTGAGATGGAGCCAGTCCTGAGTACAGAATTTGGTAATTTTTGGTATTTTGTTTGTTTTTGCTACACCCAGAAGTGCTCCTGGCTTACTCGTGGCTTTACTCTCATGGCTCGCTCCTGGCAGGCTCAGGGGACCATATCAGGTGCTGGGGATCAAACCAAGGTCGGCTGCATGCAAGGCAAAAGCCCTCCCCTTTGGTTCGGTTTTGGGTCTTAGGTATTTGGTTTTGTTTTCTAGAACATACCTGGCAGTGATTGGTGGCTGCTCATGGCTCAGTGCTCAAGGGATTATGTGGTTCCAGGGCAGGAACCTGGGCTTCCAGCATGCAAAGTCTGGGCCTCAAGCCCTCTAAGCGATCTCCCCACTCTGGGACAAACATTTTTCAAATTTGGTTTGAAAGTCCTTCTTTGATGAGTTGCTGGGTGTCTCATTTCCTGACCCCTCTTTCGGTGCCTTTGCTCACCTCTGCCCCCGACAGCTTCATCAACTCCTCCAGGAAGCAGGGGAGAGAGTTCCTTGCAGAACCCAGCAGATGGGCATTCGGCTGTTGCTAGTTATGGTCACTTTGTTCCCACATGCACAGCATAGCTTACTGCTGGGACCTCGCCTTCACATCTGGATATATGCTGGCAACCTGGGGCCTGGCTGAGGGTCCCCAGACTGCTGACCCACAGCCCACCGCTCACATTGTTGCACTTACTCCGCACTTTTTTTCTTTTTGGGTCATACCCGGTGATACACAAGGGTTACTCCTGGCTCTGAACTCAGGAATTACCCCTGGCGGTGCTCAGGGGACCATCTGGGATGCTGGGAATCGAATCTGGGTCAGCCGCGTGCAAGGCAAACACCCTACCCCCTGTGCTATCACTCCAGCCCCAACACTTCTTGACTACAGATCAAGGTCTCCGTAGATAACTGTATTGAAGTACTCATCATCTTTTTTGGGGGGTATGGGCAGGGCACGCTTGGTAGTGCTCAGGGCTTACTCCTAGCTCTGTGTTCAGAAATCACTCCTGGTGGTGCTCTGGGGACCATATGGGGTGCCGGAGATGGGTTGGCTATATTTGAGCAACTACTCTCTCCGTTGTACTATCGCTCTGCCCCATAACACACATGATCAAAAATTGATCATCTGGGGCTAGAGACAAAATATGGGGTGCCCACCTTGCATGCATGTGGCTGACCAAGGTTCGACTTCCAGCACCTCACAGTGGCCCAATTACTCCTCGGGGTTCACTCCAGAGTATAGAACCAGAAATAGTCCCTGAGCACTGTAGACTGTTACCTCAAAATAAACAAAAAACTCATTGTCAAGTATTTTTTTGTTTGGTTTTGGGGCCATACCTGACAGTGCTCTGGGGTGGCCTCGACCCTGCGCTCAGGTTTCATTTGTGGTGGGTCTCAGGGGTCTACAGGGGTGCTGGGGATTGAAGCCAGTTCAGCAGAAGTCCAGCCAAGTGGCTTAACTCCTCTCTGGCCCTACAGCTGGGTCCTAAATGAACTTCAGACCACAAGCAGACTAGGAGTATCTTTTTTTTTGGGGGGGTGGGGTTCACACCCGCAACGCACAAGGGTTACTCCTGGTTCTGCACTCAGGAATTACCCATGGTAGTGCTCAGAGGACCATATGGGATGCTGGGAATCGGACCCGGGTCAGCCCACTGTGCTATCGCTCCTGCACCAACACAAGCAGACTAGGAACCAGGACGGGGGTTACTATTCCTGGCAATAAGCGTGTCTCATTTGGAACCTCGTAACCTCTGTGTAGGCCCATCCCATAAACCCATTCTCACCCTGTCATCCTACCAAGGCTGAACCTGGGCTTGCCCTGTCCGGGTCTGTTGGGGAGGGGCGTGGCCTCCAGCCTCTGGATCTGGGGAGACCCCGCCTCTCTGCCGCCCTCATCAAGCCCTTCCTTCCACGTCAAGAGAGCTCCCAGCCACCAGATGGCAGCATTGCCCCCAGCGGCCATCTGTCGCCATCTGGTGACAGAAAGGGCCATACATTCTCTCGGGTCCTGCTGGGAGACACAGGGCTTTTATTTTCCGCTTTTGGGACACAATCGGCAGTGCTCAGGGCTTACTCCTGCCAGGGAGACCGCATGGGGTGCTGGGGATCAAACCCAGGTCTGTCACATGCAAGGCAAATGTCAAATGCCCACTGAGGCAGCAGTTTTAAACACCCTTGGGGTGCTTAATAAACTGACCAGTGGGCCAGGAGAAATACTGATTTGGGGGCACAAAGGAATCTCCAAATCCCTCATTTCCTTGGTTAATAGAGGATATCGCTGGAATGACAGCACAGCGAGTAGGGCATTTGCCTTGGACTTGGATGACCTGGGTTCAATTCCTCCGCCCCTCTCAGAAAGCCCAGCAAGCTACCGAGAGTATCCTGCCTGCACGGCAGAGCCTGGCAAGCTCCCTGTGGCGTATTCGATATGCCAAAAACAGTAACAAGTCTCACAATGGAGATGTTACTGGGCCTGCTCGACCAAATTGATGAAGAATGGGAGGATAGTGCTACAGTGCTACAATAAAGGATTGATATCCCCATAGTTCAGAGCCCGTGTCCAGGTCACGCCTGGGGGGGTCAGGCATTTCCTCACCTGCACGCGGGATCCAGACCTGACAGTCTGCCAGCATCCAGGGCCTCGCTGCCAGGGTCCAGGGACCAGGATCAGCTGACACCAATGTACCATCTTCTTTTTCCTTGGGGTCTGGGGCAGAGTGTGGAGGGGCCCTGGGGGCGGCTGCCACCCCACTCTGGACCCTGTTGTGGGAGCTGGTGAAAAAGCGGGTCAGCAGGAGCCTGGCATGGGGCATGAGGCTGTTCCCCTCATACCCTCATTCCCTGATGCAGGTGAGGGCAGCTGCAGCCCCATGAAGGGGCTCTCCTCATGGTCTGACCCAGCACAAACACACAGACAGACAACACACAGACACAGACAACACACAGACACACACACGGACACATTCAACACAGATACAGACCCAGATACACACAGAGACACAGACACACACAGCTGGAAGCACCCGGGGAACTTTTTTTTAAAATTTTTTTGGCTTTTTTGGGTCACACCGAGCGGCAAGGCTACTCCTGGCTCAGCACTCAGGAATTACTCCTGGCTGTGCTCGGGGGACCTGGGCTGGCCGCTTGCAAAGCAAACGCCCTACCTGCTGTACTATTGCTTGCCACCCCCCTACCCCGGGAAACATTTCTAACAGGGCTTTCCATGCCCGGCACCTCCAGGGCCCTGCTCGCCTCTCTGGCCCAGGCCAAGGGCACAGTCAGCACCTTGGAGAGCGCCCGGCACCTGGAAAGGGGCGGAGAGCCGATGACAGCACAGCTGGCGAGAAACCCCCTCTCCCTCAGGCCTCTACTGTCCTGGGTCCGAGAAGAATCTGAGGGCAGAGTGACCGCACAGAGGGCCCTCGCTTGCTCTGCATGCAGCCAACTCAGACTTGATTCCCAGCACCCCATAGGGTGCCCTGAGCGATCACAGGAGTGACCCCTGAGCACAGAGCCAGGAGTAAGCCCTGAGCACCACTGGGTGTGGTGCTCCAAAAAGAGAACCTGCAAGTGCTCGACAAGCTCCATGTTTGACCTAGAGGCTGAACCCCCAGATTGGAGCTCAACCCACAGACTCATCCTCTCCTTGGCCTGGACTTGGAAGTGTGAGTCAGGGTGATGTCTGAACCCTTAGAGGGTCTCCCAAGACTGAAAGGACCCTGCTCAGTGGACTCCCCGAGCCCCGTGCCAAGGCCTCATGGGGAGCCAGGTGGGGCAGGAGAAATGAAAGCAGCCCAGGTAGGTGGTGAGTTCGGGAGGGGGGGCACCAGGCCTCAAAGGCAAAGGGAGGCTGAAACCCTCAAATGCCTCAGCTAGGTGTCCAGGGGTGGGGTGGGCTGGGAGCGGGGGGAGGGGAGATGGGAAACCACAGCAGGCAGCTCGAGTTTTCATTCTAGAAAGTTCCCTCTTGCTTCAAAAGAACAGACTGGCGTCCAGAAAACTAGAGGGCGGGCAGGCCCTCAAAGGCTGGATGGGGGGGGGGGTGCAGGGGGGTGGTGGTCTGAGCTCTGTGAGGGCTCAGAATAGCTTGGTGGAGGAAACATGTCCAGCTGGGCTTGAACTTCGGGCCCAGGGTCAGCAGGGCCATGCAGAGCCACTGCCCGACTTCCAAGTCTAAGCTGCCCACATTCCACTCGGGGCCCATGACAGAAGCACCACGCTTGGGGGCCAGAGCAGCAGCCTGGCGCAGGGCACCTGGCTCAGGGGCACCACCTGGGGCAGCCCCACCGGGGTAAGTCCGGGGAAACTCCCGGGTGTGGCCCCAACACAAAGTAACGACGACGAGGGGCTGGAGCGATAGCACAGCGGGGAGGGCGTTTGCCTTGCACGCGGCCGACCCGGGTTCGATTCCCAGCATCCCACATGGTCCCCTGAGCACAGCCAGGAGTAACCCCTGAGCATCGCTGGGAAGAAAAGAAAAAAAGTAACGATTAAACGAAAACAAGGCGTCTGTCCGGCGGTCAGCCACGGCCATGCAGGCCGCACCCGGCCTGCAGCAGGTTCCCCAGCACCCTCGGGTGCCCCAAGCACTTCTGGACGGGAGCGAGCACCGAGGCGCCCACGGGCCAGGACTGTCCTGTCAGGCATGGAAGATTCCAGGCTGCTCCGGGCCTCTGCGGGGGGGAGGGGGGACTCCGGCGACTGACTCACGGGCCCGCCGCCGCCCCCAGCGCTCAGAGCGGGGGTCCCTGCCTGCCAAGCCCCCCGGCGACGACAGGGCGACACTCCGTCCCGCTCGGGTCCGGGTCCCTGACTGCGCTGTCACCGTCGGCCGTTCCCCGGGAACAGCCGTCCCAACGCCCGGCCTCGGCCACCACCCCGGTCCCCGGGGGTCCCGGGCCCCAGCAGGCCGCGCGGGTGGGCAGGGCCCGAGCCCCGGGGTCCGCCCGGGAGGCCCCCCGAGAAATCCTCTCGGGCCCGCGGGCTCCGGCCTCCCGTCCCGCGCCTCCCGCCGAGGCCCGCGGCCCGCTCCAGCCCCTCGCGCTCGGCCCAGCCTCAGGGAGCGGAAGGACGGACGCCCGCGCCGGCCGGGGCTTCCTGGGGGACGGGGGCGCCTCTCGGGGTCGCGCGGGAGCCCTCGCGGCCGGAAGTGTGTCCAACCCCGAGACCGCCCCCCTCGGGAAGGCGGGCCGCCCGGAAGTCTGCGTTGGCCCGCCCCCAGGCCGCCGCAATTGGGTAGCTTCCTCAGGGAGGCGGGGACACAGCTGCAGCTCGCTTCTCTATTGGCTGAAACCTCCTGGCCCGTCGCGGCTTCAAATCTCGCCCCGGCGCTCTGGGTGGACGGGTCGCCCGCGCTCCGCCTCCAACGCGCTTCTTCCCCTTTCAGGCCCCGAGCGGCGGCGGCGACGACGGCGGCGACGGCTGCGACGCGCGCGTCCCGCCGGGCTGTGGGGTCGTTGCCCGCGGAGACGCTCGCGTGTCGCCGAAGCCGGGGCCCGGAACGTTTGTGCGCGGAACCAACCCCCGGAAGGACGCGCGGGGATGGCGGGCGCCGCGGGCCCGGGCCGGGCCGTGCCGGTGCAGCTGCGGCGCGAGCGGCGCCTGGTGTGCGTGGAGTACCCGGGCGCGGTGCGCGACGTGCCCCGGATGCTGAGCACGCTGGGCGGCGAGGAGGCCGTGTCCCGGGTGAGGAGGCGTCGCCCGCCGGCGCGTTGGCTTCCGTGCGAGAGTTTGGGGGGCTGGTTTTGTGTGTGGGCACAGCCGGCGGTGCGGGGCTACTCCTGGCTCAGTGCTCACGGGACCGTGCCGCGCCAGGGGTCGAACCCACCGTACAGTATGCACCCCAGCCTTTTGAGATGCAATGTGGCCGCGAAATTGTGTTTTTGTTTTTTCTTGTTTTTATTTCGGGGGGTGGGAGGGCGGAGTGGGGGTGTGCGCTGCACGCGAGCCGTGCTCAGGGCTCATCCTGGCGGGGCTCGGGGACCGCACCCAGGTCAGCCGCATGCAAGGCGAGCATCCTGCCTGCTGTACTGTCACCGGCACCCTCTTTTTGGCTTTCTATGGTTTTGGGGGCACGGCCAGCTGTGGGCGAGGCTCACTCCTGGCTCTGTGCTCAGGGATCCCCTGGCGGGGGATCTCTGAAGACCATATCTCTGCCAGGACTCGCGCCGAGCCAGCCTGGCACCGTCCCTGCCTCCCAAAGCGATGATCCAGCGTTTGTCTGTGACTTGCGCCCCAAAACTTGGCTTTCTGGAGAGCTGCACATGGTCTTGCAGTCACCCACTCCCGCGGTCCCAACATCCACACTATGTGCCTGCAGCCCGTGAGTCCGGGGTCAAAACTGCCCCCGGGTCCTCAAAGCAGCCTGGTGGTCAGCCTCATCTTGTTCAGGTTTGCAGAGAATAGCAGAGCTAGGGAGGTGGCCCGCAAGCCCCTCACTGAAATTGCTGCCAGCTGGGGTTTCCTCCTGCTCCTGCCTGGGGGACCCGCCTTTCCCTTCATTCTGGCCTATTCCTCAGGCATGGCAAGACCAGCACTCCCTGGGCACCCACTGCAGAGGGCGCCCTTTGGAAAAGATTCTGGCCTTCCCCCCTGCCAGTGAGTCTCTCCCACTCCCTTTGCGCCCCACCGCATGCGGGGTCCTCCCGGTCCCTGTGGCTTCGGCTGTGTTTTCTGGTGCCTTTTATTTATTTGTTTGTAACTTTTTAATCGAATCACTATGAGATAGACTCCTGCAAAGCTCTTCATGATTGGATTTGAGTCATACAGTAGCCCAACTCCCATCCCTTCACCAGTGCACATTTCCCAGCAGTCCTGGTGCCTTTTTTTTTGGGGGGGGTCACACCCGGCGATGCACAGAGGTTCCTCCTGGCTCTGCACTCAGAAATTACTCCTGGCGGTGCTCAGGGGACCCTATGGGATTCTGGGAATCGAACCCGGGTGGGCTGCGTGCAAGGCAAACTCCCTACCTATCTCTCCAGCCCCCAATCCTGGTGCCTTTTAACCCTCTGCCCGGATGCCTCCTGAGCACAGGCCCTGTCCAAGATACGCAGGGCGGGACCTGAAGGGCGCCACTGTGCAGGGGCCCTGGCCTGGTGCTGCTCAACCCCCCACCCCCACCCCCTGTGGGTCAGCCCTTCCTCACTCCAGAGTCCTTAAGTTTTGGGGGAATGGGAAGGGGTGAAGTTGCCGAAGCTTTCCTCATCCCAGGTGAGCCTTGGGGAGCCGAGAACTGCAGAATGAGCTTCCTGAGTGCCCGGACAGGAATCGTGGGGGGCACGGTGGGAAGTGCCCCCCCTTACCCCCACGCTGGCCAGGCTGCTCACGCTCTCTGTCTCCTGCCACAGATCTACGCGGACCCCTCCAAGAGGCTGGAGCTGTACTTCCGGCCCAAGGACCCTTACTGTCACCCCTTGTGTGCCAACCGCTTCAGCACCAGCAGCCTGCTGCTCCGCGTCAGGAGGAAGCGCCGGCGCCAGAGGGATGCCCAGCCCGATGGCGTGTTCCACATGGAGGTGCTCGGCACCGTCTCCACCATCTACAAGTTTCAAGGTGCCTGCTCCGGGCCGGGAGGGAGCGCGGGGCTGAGCACAGGGCAGGCCAGCGGGAGCCGCGGAGCACTGGGCCGAGAGCATGGAGAGCTGGGCAAGTTCTGTTAGGAGGCAGCGGAAGCCCTGAGCCAGGAGGAAGTTTATTTGCTACTACTGTTATTATTCCTAATGTTTTGCTTTCTGGGCCATACCCAGTGGTGGTCGGGCTTATCCCTGGCTCTGTGCTCAGGAATCACTCCTGGTGGGCTCAGGGGACTGTCAGGGGTGTTGGGGATCGAACCCAGGTTGGCCGCATGCAGACCGAGTGCCCTCCCCGCTGTGCTATCGCTGCGGCCCCAGAGACGGGGTTTTCACCTGTTCTGAAAGCAGCAGGAAGGGACCAAAGCAAGAGTACAGCGGGGAGAGGCAGGGGCACCGTATGTGGTGCCGGGGTCAAACCTGTGTCTGCTCGTGCAAGGCAAGCGCCCTCCCCGCTGTACTGTCGCTCCAGCCCTAGGGTCACACTCCCTGCCTGTGACTCGCTCGTTCCGCTGCTGTGCTGGTGAGGTGCCACAGCGGTGCTGGTCGGCCTCAACTGCAGTTTATTCCAATCTCCTCTCCATTCTCCTCTGATTCTCCTCCTGCCTCTCTCTCTGGACCCCCCTCATTCTCCTTCCCGCTCCCCCAGCCCACTCTGACGGCCTGGTTTACACAGAAATCATGTAGGGTGGGGACACAAGGGTGGGTTTGAACTTGAACAAATCAACAAAGGGAGGTAAGGCCACTCCTCCAGGAGATTAATGCAAGGACAAAATCTCATCTAAGGAGATGACTCCAGATTACTAGGAGATCTGCTCAG
>JAOXYA010296303.1:0-18928 GCA_028565675.1 Sorex palustris | reverse complement strand
CCTGGAGAGTCTCTGAACTTCATCTTCGAGCTCACTGATTCTGTTCTCAGCAGCTCTTACTCTGCTGCTGAGGCCTTTCACTGAGTTTTACAATTCGCTTACCAGGTTTTTCAGATCTGACATTTCCGTTGGCCTTTTTCTCATTTCTGCCTTCAAATCCTCTTGTCTTTTATTGGCATTGCTTTCTATTGTTTCTTTTAGCTCCCTAAGCATCCAAAGTAGCTCCCTTCTGAATTCCCTGTCAGGGAGGTTGTCTAATACTACAGTACTATTGGTGTCTTCTGGGCTAGCCTTTTCAATAAGAAAGTTTGGTGGGCTTTTGCGTTGCTTTACCATTGTGACCAGTGTGATTTAGACCTTCATGTACACTGTTACTATTCTGCTTGATATACAGAATGAATTGAGATAGGCTTAACGAGTTATTGGCTAATGTGTTTCTAGTTGTTGAGCTAACCTAAAGAAGGTTCCAACTAAGAGGGTAACTTATGGTTCCTATGGGATATGTAGTGGGAGAATAATTCGGCCAATGCGGCCGCGGCTCCGGGAAGGGTCCCTGGAGCTGGGTGCCGGGCAGTACCTGTTTGAATGAGGAGGGAATGCCCGGAGCCGTTCAGCTTTGTTTCCGCAAGATGTGCCTCAGTTCCAGTCCTGCACAGATCAGCGGGGAAAACCGGCTGTTCTAGGGGATCAAGCTAGCAGCGCATACCCAGAAAGAGTCCCTGGCCCTGGGCGCTGGGCGGTACCTGTTTGAATGAGCTGAGCCTTATTTCTGGCAGATAATACTGCACTCACTTTCAGGATTGAAAATTTTTAAAGCCTTTTTTTGTTTATATAGTGAAGGAGGAATTAATGATGATACCAGACATTGAACTAGTATTTACTGAGTACAACATTGTATATTTTTCACATAATTTTACTTACTTAAATGTTAAGGAAAAGGCATTATGAGTTTATCCCCACTTTGCACATAAAAAAAATTGAAGCAAAGAGTTATTAAGGAATTAGTTTAAAGTCACAAGGCTAATAGGAGATAGATGTGAAACTCAACCAGGAGGCATGACTCTGGATGCATAGTCGCACTCTTAGAACAGTGTATCCCAAAATGGGTGGTATTATTACCCTCAATCCCTGGAACTACTCGAAAAATCCACGTGAGTGGTAGTATGCTTAGGACAATTTGGGGTGTTTTCCATTTGTTCACTTAAAGATTGCTGGAGAAAATTTTTCTACAAAGGGAGCATGGGTAATCAGTTTAGAAAATGCAATGTGCATTTCTAAGACAAAGATTAATTAAAATATTTCTATCTTAAAAGCCAGATCTCCCTTAAATCTAAAACTCCCTAACCCTGATTATGGACCCAAAACCCTTCTTTATCTAGTATTATTTCTTTGATTATAAAAGAAAGAAATTATTAAGTAACCTCAAGAAATAAACTTTAGAATAAAAAACCAAGTGTCATTCATTTCAATGAATAGAGACTATCCTCACATATCTAGCTTTACTATGACTATCTTTGGGATACTGATTTGCTTTGGGAAGCTGAACTTGAGCACTGCCCATGAAATGACAGCAAGGCTGTTTGTCCATCACAGAGAAAACATAGTCAAGTTGGCTTGACTTTATTGATTGTTCCCTCTCCTTCACCTGTTATATTTCAGGTCTCAAATTTGCTACTAGTTCTCTATCTCACAGTTTTCTGCCTTCAAGTACTAATTGTCCCTACTTGGAAATATGTTTTTTTCTTTGAACAAAATATACAACTCTGAATAAGAAGACATCTGCCCTCTTTGACTATAGTACTTCATATCCTGTAGAATAAATTATGTTAAATGTGAGTGGAACATAGAATGGAATCCTGTATCAAACCTATCTGCTAGATACATCACACAGAAAAGGAAACTAAAGATTATGAAGCATGACAACTTTTCCAAGGAACTTTTTCCAAAAGTTTTAAAAGAAATCCTTGAATTCAAATCTGTCTGGTCTAATACCATTGGTTAACTAATATTTGGTACTAATACATATCCACTATGTTGGGAGACATCTGAGAGTCTGATGTGATTCTGAGAAGCTCAGAGGCAGAATGCTAGCCTTGTGTAAAATCTTAACTCACTGAAGGTTGTGTGTTCGCGGGCTCTCTGGACGGCTCTAACTCACTGTCAGTGTTCAGTGCTCTTGAGCCATTGTGTGTGGCCTCGATCAGGACTGCTGTTGGCCAAGGGCAGATGAAGGAAGAAACAAGGGCCAGGCTGGTGGATATCAATTGTAGTTTATTCCAATTCTCTTCACTCATGTCTCTCCTCTGGCTCCTTCTCTCCTGGGCCCCAATCTGGAACCCTTTCTCCTTCTGACTCTGACTTTGGATCTCTGGAGCCTGAGCTTTCTCACTTCTGATTCCGCCCCCTCCAAGTTTATATTCTTAGTTTATATAGCAATCACATAGGGTGGTGACACAAAGGTGGGTTGAACATCGACAAATCAACAAGGAGAGGTAAGACCACTCCTCCAGGATATTAACTCAAGGATAAAATCATCTAAAGAGATTACTCCAGATTACTAGGAGACCCGCTCAAGGGTGGCATCCCACTTCAAAGGTGGGATCCCAACGAGGGTGTGTTCTTTCCTCAGCTAGTAACCTACTTAAATAGTTGTAGTAAATCTACTTCTTATATTTCTAGTAATGTCATTCTGTGTGAGCACAGTAAGAGATATAAACTTACAGTTTGGTTCTTCCTGAAAACATCTCATTATACATTCCACAGTCCTCAGGTCAGGTTAGTCTTCCTAGCCCCAGCAGGGTCCTAGTCTCATCGTTACTTACTTTTGGATCATGACAGCATTTGTCCATGATCATGCCCTCAACTTATTGTTGAGTATCGTAGCGCTTTGGCCTGGCCCATTTCGATGCCAGGGTCGCTCACAGCTTGCCCTGGGTCCATTCAGTCCCTTGTTGGGACCCTGCTTTGGGGGTGCTAGGAACTAAGGGCAGCTGAGTCAAGAAAGCAGATGCCTAGGAGTAAATATTACTCAGAGTCAATCAACTCTTAAGTTACAAAGAATAATATTAACTGTCTTCCTGTGTCCATACAGAAAGGACATTGCTTTAAGGTACCCCATATGGTCAAAAGACATAAGGAGAGGAGAAAGGCAATATTAGCTTATAATACAAGTTCAATGTCCTAGAAAGATCTGACCTTACTAATGAACAGAATCTGATTAGGGAAATAAACTGACTAACTGTTTGGGGGAAGAGAGCATAGAAAAGTAGTTACAAATAAACAAAAGAATGGGAGTGACTTGGGAGCACTGGGATGGGTGTGACCCGATAAACCTAAGCTACCTGAGGACAGACAAAACAGTGTTATCCTACAGCTCTCAGCCTGTGCTGCGAAGGGTTCATTGCAAGCTGTATCCCAGGCTGCGAATATGTCATCCGAGGGACTAGGACAGTGGCCCCCAGAGCTTTGAGTGTTGCTTTAAGAATCCACAGGGCGCCTGAGTGATAGTACAGTGGGGAGGGCACTTGCCTTGCACATGGCCGACCCTGGTTCCACCCTGTACCCCATATGGTTCCCTGAGCACTGCCAGGAGTGATCCCTGAGCACAGAGTCGGGAGTAAGCCCTGAGCAGCGCTGGTGTGGCCAGAAAAATTCATAGATGGTTCCTCTTGGACACTTAAGAAGTGCTCATGATGAAAAACTATTCCATCCCCATGTCCCCCATGCCAATAAAAAGTATACTCTGTAGGTGAACGTTAGCTCTTTCTCAGAGTAAGTGATAAAGATTGATCTGCATTTGATCACTCATTTATTGGAGGGGGCGGGGGAGTGTCACACCTGGCAGTGCTCAGGGCTTCCTTCTGGCTCTCTGCTCAGGGGCCATGCCTTGAGGGGCTCGGAGAATGAGCTAGGGTTGGCCTTGTGCAAGGTCCCAACTTTCACCTTTGTGTGCTCTTTCTGTGTCTGTCTCTCTGTCCCTGTCTTTCTCATTTATACTGGGGATTGGAGCAAAAAAATCAGCAATGCAGGAAGTCACTGATGTTGTGGTTGCAGGAGTACAACACTGGTTTCCTTTTTGTGGAAAGGGTGGGGGGAGCCTTTGTCCACTGTCCCATGAAGGGCCAGGTCCAGCCTGAAGACACTGAAGTGGAGGGGCAGGGAGGAGAGACACGGGGTGTCCTGTACCCATCCTTCTGAGCCAAGGCCTGTGCAAAGGGCAGGCCCTATAAGGGAGAGAGAAGGCACAGGACAGAGTTGCCTCAAACACGTTACAAAAGCTCCTGTTACCAAACGATGCATTTTGATGTTCTTCGATTTGAAAATTTTGCTGAGAACTTATGAGTCACATAAGCGATTATCTGATCACCTGGACAGATGTTGGGCAAAGTGGACTTGGGAACTGGGGCAGAGTTCATAGATCTGAAGAAAAAAAATCAATCCTCCACATGCCTTTACGATGTCAGAACACACGGAGACAGGAAGGGGGGTGAGGGGTGACCTTGGCACAGTCTCTCTGGTAGGGCCCAGGAAGGCGGGGGGCAGGGGTGTTACTGCACACAAACATCTCTGTACGCCGAATAAAGAAACCACCTTCAGCATGCAGAAGGACTGGCAGGAAGTGGGTTGGAGTAAGGAGTGGAGGGTGACTGGGGTCAGCCTGCCTGTCCAGCCTGCTGTGAGCCCTGCCCGCCAAGAGCAGTGTCACTGAGTGTCCACTGACCTTCCCAACATGCCCCCAAGTGCTGAGGCCCAGTGCCAGTGCTCATCTCTGCACAGGATCCAGCATCAGTCCTTGGTCAGGCCAAAGGCAAACAGCTGTGACTGGCCCATGCTCGCAGGCCTGGGGGATGGCTCGGGGTTCTGGGTCATTTGCTTTGCAAGTGCAGGACCCCTAGTTCAATCCCCAGCACCCTGTGCCCCCTGGAGCAACTTCACGCATCACCCTCGCTCCGCCACCCCTCTACAGCGGGCCCTGGCCTCAAACCAGCAGGCTTCGCTGCTGCTGGCCCCAGCCCTCCTTGGGACCCCTCTCACCCCCCTGTACCTGGGCTGCTTCCAGTCAGTGTTCCTGGAGTCCGTTTCTTTTAAGCTCCTTCAATTTTAACTGACTGAAAAATACGTAATCCGAACTTTTATTTAAAAAAAAAAGTCTGCTTTATTTTTTTTTCATTTCCCTCCCGATTTAAAAATACTTTTCCCCTCTGAAGTGACTGTAGTCTCAGTCTTCCCCCTTCAGATTTAGTGGGGGCCGCCCACCCCCCGCCTTGATAATGCTTTTTCCTCCTGTCCAGGAGGTCTCTGACCAGGGATGTGTGACATCAGCATTCAGGGTCAAGGAAGTTTGCATGAAAACCGCCGTGTTTGTGGCGGAGGCCATCTGCGTCTGCTGTGCGCAGTTCCAGGCTCATGTTCAGTCTCCAGAGCGGGGATCCAAACACGTTCTTCTCACGCAGACCAAAGTCTGGTGCTCCCCCGCCTTGTCTCTTTGGGCGACTCCCCAGCTGTCGGGTTCGGGACGGTGAGTTAAGAGAAGGCCGCCGTTTGGTCTGGGTTCGTCATGTTCTACCAGATTCAAAGTTTCTCATAAAGTCTGAAGTGGTTGCACCGGCCATGCCACTAAAGTGGGTCACTGGTCCCTCCAGAACCTGCAGAGGAGAGGGCCTTTATGGGCCTCTAAAAGCCGGGGCAGAACCCCGGGGCCAGGGGGAAGGGCCAGACTCTTTGATCCCAGGTCTGCTCCTTGGGAGTCATTTTACCAGCAAGTCCTTCGACTAATTAAGAACCTCTCCGAGGGCCTCCACTGCTTATCTGTAAAGACAGTCATTTCTGTCTGATGAAAACAATGTCCTGGCACGCAGACGGAGTTAAGCCCTGCATAATTGCCCAGGTGAGTGTGTACCATCCTGTGAGTGAGAAGTGACTGCAAGAGGGAATTGTGGAGCTGCGCCCGAGGACGCTGGCAGCCGTGCCTGACGACTTATGAAAGAGACTGGATTTATGGTCTTCTTATTGTGTGGCTGAAGACAGGCCATTCTCATAAAACATCTTTCTTTTTGGACCTATATCGTGACTGACTTCATAGAAGCCTAAGCATCACTGACATGGATGTAGTGATGTTGGCCGTGAAGTCGGAGCAGGGGTTAGGGGCTGGTCGGTGCTGGTGCTCCCCACCAAGCGAAGGTCTCCTTTATCCCGAGCATTCATTGCCTTCCGGTTGGGCCCCCTTCGTGCTCCAGCCCCGCACCTGTGAAAATCACACCCGTGACCCTGGGGGGGGGAGGGGGACACACAGTGCCTTGGGCAGCAGCTGCTGCTCCAGCTCAGACTCCGCCAGAGAGAATGAACCCAGCCTCAGCGCCCACTGGCGTCCTTTACTCAACCCTCAGGTCTGCTGAAAGGGTCTTTCAGTTTCCTCTCTCTCAAGAAAACAAATTTGGTTTGCTTTCGTGACCTACAATTCATCCCACACCGTGCACTTCAGAGGTGACACGGTCCCTTCTGAGCTGTGTGTCTCCGTCTCCATCTTCTGGGTAGGGCCCAGGGTCCCACGCTTGGGGATGGGGCAGGCACTCTGCCGCTGCCGTGTGTCTACTTCCCGCTGTCCCCGGGCTTGAGGGGCTTTCTTAGGGTGTAGGCCAACATTCTGGCCATCATTTTGCCCCAGAGGGTTTTCGTCCAGCCTCAGAGAGACTCGTGCATTGGAGAAGCTTGCAGTGACTGAAGGCCAGAAAATTCTTGCTAGACTGAGCCAGTTCTGAGCAACTGAGAAGTTGAGGTGTTTATTTTTGTTCCCGGGGGCGGCACCCACCTGATGGTGCTCTGATCACTCCCAGAGGGGCTCGGGGGCTTTGTATGGTGTGTCCACCCCAGGCTGAGCCCAGGGGCCTCCTCCTGGTTTCCTCTCTGCAGCCTGGGAGGTCCCGTGGACCTACCCTGTGCCACGTCCACCCCTTGGTGCTCCGGGGTTCGAGAGAGTGGTAGCCTCTCTCCACACAGGAAGGGTATCCGTGCTTCGGGCAGGCTGGGCTGCTCTGCAGGGCAGAGTTATTATCTGCACGGCACTAGGCAGTGTTTGTGGGCGCCGGGGGCCAGCTGGGAGCTGAGAGCCCCTCGGAGTGCCCTTCCTGTTGGGAGCACAGTGTTGCTCCATCCCTCCCCACCCGGCTCACGTCTGCATAGGACACACAGCCCCCAGGCTGGGGCTGGCGCCTGGGGTTTGCCTCCGGCACCTCACCTTCCCTGAGCACTGTCGGGAGTGTCCCCAGGGAGCCCCATGGTGAGAGAGAGGGGTGCAGCGGAGAGCTGCCTGGAGGAGAGGGCTGTGTGGCCTGGGCTTTAGACCATGCTCAGCTACACACGTCTCCTGGACAGGAGTTTTGGCTCTGTCTGTGTATACCAAATGCCAGCATAGGCACACACCCAGGCGTAAATTTGCTGTCTTTGATACCCTAAAAGCACTCAGGCCCAAGAAACTGGCGCAAAGGTCCCAGAGCCTGCCAAATGGGTGGCACCTGTGACCTTGTGCCCCCTGTCGCTGTTTTCTTCCGGGGCGCCATTCCAGCCCTAGCCGGGTGAGCCGAGCTTACTACCAGGCAGCCTTCAGCCTGCCTCGCATTGTCTACCAAGCACCTGTCCTTGGCTTCTTGTCGTCTGGGAAGTCACCTGCTCTTGGGCCTCAGGGTGGCTTCACTGTCCCGGGGACAGACATTTGTAGGTGCTGGGCAGTCACGCTCCAGAAGGAAAACACGCATGATCCAGATCCCACAGAGGAGTGTGGGAGTGCTTTGGGGGTCCTGTTTTCCTGCCACCACCCCTCCAGCGACGCCGTATCCGAGAAGCCTCTCTCCCCCCCTCCAACTGACAGCGGCGTATTTCTGTCCACGAGCAGAACTTCCTGCTTCTCCCCGCCGTCATCAGACGCTCCCAGAGTCCCATAGGCTGTTGGTAGAAGTCCAGGAAGCTGAGCATGCTGGGCTGGAAGCAGCAGAAGGTCCTTCTGTGGAGCTCAGGGGGAGCGTGAGGGGTCCTGCTCGCCTTAAGTGCAGCCTGGAGCTTACGGCCTCGCACTGCCTCCTTCTTTCCTGACCAGTCTTGTTCGGGGCGACTCCGGATCTGTGCCCTAGTGCCGAGGGGGCGTCTCTCCAAAGGGTGCTGCATGGGATGGGGAGGAGAAAGGCACAGCAGCCAGTACAGACCATGCCCTCGAGGCTCCCCATGCACCCACTCTGGAAGGACTCACGGCAGAGGTGGCCGTGGCCAGCAACCCCTAGTGACCCTGTCTGCTGAGTGTGGGGTCTCTGAGGGGGTCTCCACAAGGGCTGGTGCTGGGGACAGCCCGTCCTCTCAGCTGGCAGGGGGGATGCAGCCCCAGGCAGACAGTACTCAGGCTGGCCCCGTGAGGAACCACCATGCTGCTCCTCTTGAGTAGGAAAGTTCCCCAGATGTTTCCAAAATTGTATGTGTGTGTGTGTGTCTGTGTGTCTATGTTTGCACTTACACATGCTATTTCCTGGCACAGATCTGTCGCATAAAGCAAGATAAACCAGTTTGAACAGTTTATTTTACTTGGAGGCAGGAACAGACATCTCTCTCGGTAGTGTGGTTACACGCTCTTCCTTGCTAGGGGAGGCTTCCCTGGGCCTACAGAGTGTCCCGCACGTGAGCTGGGCCATTTCCATCTCCAGGCTATGTCACTGGGGGATGGGATGGTGCTTCTCGGCTCCGGGCCTGGCCCTGGCCCTGGCCCTGGCCTGGCGGCTCCTTGTGCCTGGTACTTGGCACTGGGCACCTGGCTGGCCTCACCCGCCCAACACCCGGTGTGCAGAGCTCATGTGAGCAGCCAGGACGCCGGGATCCTCCCTCCTGGGCCTGCTCCAAGCCCTGCCCTGGCTTGGAAACTCCTGCCACCCCCTCGTGGTCCTTGCAAGGCTCCTTACCCCCGTGCTCATTTGTGCTGCTCTCCCGCTCCATCTCTCTTTGACGAGCTCAGGGCTAGCGTCATCCTGATCACTACTGAAATGTTTTCTTAGGATCTGCTTCTCCACTTCTCTGTTTACTTGTGTGTTATCCCCAGAGAGCTTCACTGTTGCACATGTTGGTGAGGGAGAGAGTATTTATGGCCCACTTGTCGAGGCCACTCCTGGCTCAGTGTTCAGGGGTCACTTTGGGACCATGTAGTACATGCAAAGCAAACACTCCGGCCTACTGGGGTGCCTCTCGAGCCCCCAAAAGCCTTAACGTCTTCAGGGTAGCAGGAAGTACAGGAGTTTTGTTAACTCTCCTTAGCGCCTTGCACACAGTGAGCACCTGGCAAGCTTTTCCTGAGTAGTCACACTCAATCACCAGATGACATTTGGAAGCCTGGGGTGAAAAGCTGCAAGGTGGAATGACATCAGAGCCGTGGGGGCAAAACGCAGCATTCAGGAATGACACCAGAACTCTCAGGCAGAACCCTGGCAACTAACAGCCTGCCTATGTGAGGTTGGCTTTGGTCTTGCTCAGTTCTCAAAGAAGAAAAGCATCGGCAGCAACTCCTTAGGGTCAGTCTTGTCCCCAGGTAGACACACACATCTGTCTAGGCTGCCGTGTCTCCTGAGGGGGCACCGTCGCTGCTGCTTGTGACTGGCCGAGAGCGTCAGCTGCTCTTCCCAGGCCTCAGCGTCCCTCTCTCGTCAATGTACCAGAGAGTGTTTTTTGTAAATCAGTTTCTGGCCCATAGGTTCTGCTCTGTTCTGATCCTGCAGTGTCCTGTCATGTTGTCTTTGGGGGCAGGAGGTCAAGGACGAGAGGGGGGTGGTGATAGAGAGGAGGCTGAGCCATTGGGAAGATGCCCAGGTGGTCAGGTTCAGGTGTCAAAGGTCGCCCACAGATGTCAGAGTGACAGGGCTGCCCGGAGGCCGGGGACTAAGGCCCCCAGCCTCTCTCCCCCGCAGACCCACTTAAGTCATCGCCAGTGTCACTGTGCTAGAGGCTCAGCGTCCTCTGCAAGTGTGCTGATTGGCGGGGCTTTCTCTGGTCTCCATCTGGACGCTCTGGGAGGGTTCCTCCGCTTGCCAAGCCCACCCCGGGCAGCAGTGGTGGGGAACCGTGACGATGAGCAGGTGATAGTGCTCAGGGTTCCTGTGTTTATGATGGGCGAGTGTGGAAGGTCGGCAGTGCAGTGCCGTGTGGGGAACCCGTGCCCGAGATGCCCCCTGCTTGCCCAGATTTTGTTATTGTTGTTGTTTATTGACTCGCCTTGAGATCCACAGCTGCAAAGTTGTTTGTGATTGAGTCTCAGTCATACAGTGTTCCAGCACCCGTCCCGACAGCAGTGCACGTTTCCCACCACCTGTGTCCCCAGGTTCCCTCCCCCACCCCCAGCTGACCTCTGTGGCTGGCACTTTCCTCCTTCTTTGTCTCTCTCCCTCTCCCTTTGGGCATTATGGTGTGCAATGCAGGTACTGAGAGGTTATCTATCATGTTTGTTCCTTTACCTATTTCCAGCACACAGTTCTGTCTAACTATCTTTGTCATGGTGGTCCCTTCTCTATCCCAGCTGCCTTCTTCCCCCAGCATTTGAGGCGGGCTTCCAGTCCTTCTGGCCCTTGTTTCTACTGTCTTGGGTATTATTCTCATGTTGTTTTTTATACATCCCACAAATGAGTTTAATTTTGTCCTTTAAGTAGAAATAAATAGTTGTTGCACTCTGTTCAAAGAGAAATTCACTTAGTTCCTCTTTTAGCTTAAAAGTCATATTTTCATCTTATTCATTGGCTTCCCTCCCCAACAATGTTTTGCTTTCTGCAGTGCCATTAGGATTTTCATCATAAAATGTGCATCTAGAGAATTTTGTATTGAAAAAGGATTTGACCCTTGCTCTGCCTTACTTTCAGGATGAACACTGGAAGCTTGCTTTCTGGTCCTTGCCAGCAGTCATTCTCCACCCCAACTCCTCCCTTTCCCCCCCTCCCTTTTCCCCCCTCCCAGGTTGTACCTAAAGTCAGTTAGCCTGAGAAGTAGCAGCATTACTGTGTTTGGACAAAACAAATTCAGGGTCTGGTTGAGGAAGCTGTCCCCACAATTTCTTGTATGCTCAGGTTTGGATTTGCATGAGGAAACCCTAAATGGATAACATAGTTTTTAGGAGGACAGATTAAATAAATTGATCTCTGGTGTCAAACTACTTCAGTTGGTTGTAATTCTAACCTCCCCCAGAGTACCTCATAATCTTCCAAGTACAAAACACTTTCATTCACAAGACGTGGAATAAGAAATTTGTAAGTTCTGAATTTCTTAATAATGCAGGATTATTATTATAATTATTATTACTGTTTTTTGGGTCACACCTGGTGATGCACAGAGGTTACTCCTGGTTCTGCACTTAGGGGACCATATGGCATGTTGGGAATTGAACCCGGGTCAGCCACGTGCAAGGCAAACGCCCTACCCACTGTGCTATCGCTCCAGCCCCAATGCAGGTTTATTATTATAATCATGCTAGCCCTAAGCAAATGTTGTTTCCTTGTCTCTGGCCATACCACTCAGAAATGTCCTGAGCTCCTCTGACCTCAGGAATTCTGTTTACTTACAGACCTTAAACTCTTGGCCAAAGCTGAGTGACTTCCACGTTTGTTTGTCCTCAGTGTGACTGACTTTAGCTGCTGAGGTAGAGCTGATAATAGGTGAGACGTCTCTGGAAGCAGAAGGATCACTTGGGTACACACTGGGCAACCCATGCTCAAATGACAGAGCCCGGTGGATGGAGTTTTCCAGAGACACTGGCAGAATCTATTAACTGGACCTCAAGGCGGCTCGAGGTTATTTCTCACACGGCCTCTCCCTCACCCTCACCCGTTCTTTCATCTCCAGTCTCTTGAGCCTCCCAAGTGCTGTCTGAGAGTATGAGGATGAGCTCCTCGCCTTTCCCTCAGTAACCGTGTGTTGGGTGCTTGGTTTGGGTTTGCGTCTCCTTCCTGTGATCTGCGTGTGAGGCTCTGATTTCCCAGTTCAATGCCTCGTCTCACTTCCTCTCGATCCTCGGGCTTACAACCTTCACAGGAGCCCGGTCTGGCGTCTGTTCTGTTCACTGATGTGTTTCCAAAGCCTGGGGACGGTGCTGGGTGCACGGCTGGGTGATGGATTAATACTTCCTGAATGACTAAGCAGGACTTGCAGCTGGGGCCGAGGCGGAGTGTGGAAAATGCCCGCTTCAGGGTGGCACAGGCAGCTAGTCTTCTCTTTCAACATGTGCCACATCAACTTAGAATTCACGCGGTTGGGGTAGCCAGTCCATTCAGTGGGGGGTAAAGAACATCACATTCGGATCCTTAAGATAAAGCCCCTCCTTACGCTTTTGTCATGTCACAGTTATTGTGGCAGGGGGTGAGCAGGAGAATTCCTAGGTGCTAGGAATGTATGATTGAGCTTATGCCTTGTGCGTGTGAGGTCCTGGGTTCCTACCATCCTGGCCACTGAAAGCAAAACAGTTTTGGAGCCCAGCGTCTGAGAGTGAGCTGGCAGAGCTATTCCTGCTGCATCTTTAATGAGGGTTTATCGACTGCTGCACCTCGCCAGATGACTTAGCTGGGGAATAGGTTTGAACTCTTCCATATAGATCTGTGGCATCACAGCCCACTCCTGGGGAGAACACTGGACCTGTTGGTGTGGGCTGGGCATGTCCAGGGACTGTTGCGGGGGACACAGTCGGTGAGCTCTGGCTGTCAAAGGCAGCGGCCTGTCGTTCCAGTCCCCTCGCTCATCTGCATGTAGGCTAGAGCCCTGAGGAAGTGGGCCAGGGCTGAAGGGCAGGACTTAGACCTGAGATGACCTGGCGTTGGCACGAAGGACCCGCATGGGCAGGGCACTTGCCGTGCACATGCTGAGTCCTGGGTCCATCCCGGCTCTGGCTCAGGAGAGGCTGCCCTTTGGGTCACTGGTTGGTAAATAGGGACTCGGGGCCTGACCAGGCCACCCAGAGCTGAGCCCTGCGGCCAGTACCTTGTTCGTGCAGGTGAGATGGTGCCAATCTGCCTCTGTCATCAGAGAAGTGACACCGGCTCACACACCGGCCAGCCCAGGCCTGCACCCCGGGGTCAGCCAGCAATGCTGCTGCCCATAGCAGCCCTCTAACCTCCCACTCGGCCAGCCGGGGAGGGCAGCCAGGCCCTGGATGTCATAGGCATTCATTCCGAGGCCCTTGATCGGAGCCCACGTCAGCCCAAGGCAGCATGAGTCCATGCTTTATTGCTTCTTCAGCAATAAAGTAACTCTAAGGGGCCCTGGTCTTCTTCCACTGTAAACAGGTCAGAAAAGTTTTTTCCTCCAGCACTTTTGTTTGTTACCTTTTGTTTATTCAGGTCTTTGAGGCCAAACCCGCTTACTCCTGGTTCTGCACTCTGAAATGACTCCTGGTGATACTCAGGGGACCTACTGTCGGGGGTGCCAGGGATCGAACTTCGCTGAGGATAAGGCTAGCACTCCATCTGCTGTACCATCGCTCTGGCCCCTCAGTTATCTTTTAGAATTGTCTCATATGCAAGGCCCATTTACATCCAGTGTTTTTGTTATTTACCGGAACATCATGGTTTTATTTTAGGTGGGTTCCACTTAGTGGCCTGCGGGTGTTATCCAAGAAACTTGCGTCCTATGTCCTGCCTAGGAATTTTTATAAAAAGCTTTGAATTACTGTTTCGATCCCTGATCAGGCAGAGATGTCCCTGGACTTGTTTGCAGTGAGACCTCTTATATACTTATCAATTCAGATATTACTGTTTTGTTCAAAGTACTCAGAAGGCTAACATGGAATTTACAGTTGCTCTCGTCCCGTGGATCCCCTAATCATTTTATTTATTCACAGATATATTTTTTGTGCTATCCTGAGTGGAACCCAGGGACTCCCACCACGGGCAAGGCCAGGGTCGACTACTGCTGGGACCAATGCCCAGCCAGCCTTGCCCAACTTGCCTGCGTTTTGCATTTGATTCTATTCTGAGAATATCTTTCTTTTCTGGTTTGGGGGCTACACCCAGCAGTGCCTGGGGGCTACTACTGGCTCAGTGCTCTAGGGCACTTTCGTGATGCATACTAGTCCCTTGCATCCATCACCCCTCCTGGCTCCTGCATATTTCATCTTTCTTTCTTTCTTTCTTTCTTTCTTTTTTTTTTCCTGGCTCTGAATCTGTCGCTAAAGGTGGGGGCGGGCGGAGGGCCCGGGAAGCGGTAGGAATGTCAGATTAGCGATACGGCACTCCTAAACCGGCTCCGACACCAGCCGGCGGGTTCAGTTCTGGTTCCCCCTGTGATGGCATGCACCCAGGAGAGATCAGCTTCCTGCTCAACCCGTCGGCCCCGTCCACAATCAGCAGCTCATCAGCGCCTCCCGACCGGGCTGGGCCCAGAGAGAGCAGGGGAATGGCAGCTGGGTCCCGGCGAGGCGCCATGACGCTGGGGGACTCAGTTCCTTCCCCCGACTGGCCTGCTCGAGCTTCCCATGGCAGCCGCTGTTCCTGCCTTAAGTCGGAGACAACTCAGAGACACCCGGTATTGTGGTGCCAGCCTCCGTGTCCCAGGGGTGTTGGGGCAAGAGACTGGGATTTGCATGGTCTGGCATCTGCTGTCCCAACCTGGCAGCCTCGCCCCGTGGGGCCCAGCTCTGGCCGCTGTGGAATGACCTCCCGCCCGTGGCTGCCCTGCAGGAGGTGACAGAAATAGCTGGCTCGGTGCCTCTGAGCTCGCTCAGGGCAGGAGCGTTGTGGTGACTGCTCTTCACTCCAGGTTCTGACCTGCAGGGCAGGGTGCTGGGCAGCCGCCCTGGGCAGCTTCCACTGTGGACAGAGGCAATGCTAGTTCCAAAACGGGGAAAGGGAGATATAAGCCTGTTGGCTATTTTGTGTTCCATATTTCATGGCACCTCTAACTGGAGGCCAGACACTTGCCCTCTTTGCTTTGTCCCTGGAGTCCCTGCCCAGCAGTGGAGTCTCCATGTGTTAGCAGTAGGAGGGACAGTCCCCTAAGCAGTGAGTGAGCAGTTTTTTTGAGGTGGTGTCACACTTCACATCGGCCTCAGCACCCAACTAACTGTGTGACTCTGGGCCCGGTGCTGGAGGGTCCCCATTGGCATCTACCCTCGCCGTGTCCCAGCCAGGTGCCTTCAGACAGAGCCGAGCACATTCAGCTTGATTTGTGTGGTCCAGTGACTACGAGTTCCCGGGCTGCCCTGGTCTTGCTTAATTCCTGGAATTTGCAAATATGCGGCAGGGGAAAAGCAACTTGAAGGGAAAAGAAAGGTCTTGGCAGGGACGATGAGATGAAAGCATTTGAGATGAGATTATTCTGGAATGTGGGCTGGGCCCACTCTAATCTCACTGACAGGGTCCTCGATGTGGGAGCCCTTCTCTCCTGGGTTATCTCTGGAACACAAATGGGATCACCAGCAGAAGAGCTCAGGAAAAGTCTCAGAAGGCATGGATGTGATGGGCTGGGTTGATTGTGTGTCACAGGGAGGGCAATTGCCTCGCAACGTGACCCACTCAGGTTTGATCCCCAGCAGGCCAGAGGGTCCCTAGGGCACCCGCAGGCATCCGTTCCCAAGTGCAGAGCCAGGAAGAGCCCTGGAGTGTGCTGGGGGCCGCTAACAGAGCAATGCGGGACGGGTCCCAGAGTGGGTGGTCTGCCCCCACTGCCCCATGTCAGGAACCGTCGGGCGGGGGGGGGGTGGCGCAGTAGGCTGGGTTGTAATTGGGGAGCACCTCCTGTGGGCTCGCTTAAAGAAGGTTCTGAGGGATTCTTGGTGTGTCTGTCAAGTGGGTGCAGGCCAGAGAAGTGTGGGGAGCCCGGCCTTTGGTGACGGAAAGGCCCAGAAAATAGACTGTCTCCCGGAGCTTCCAAGAGGAATCAGCCCTGGGCTCTCTGGGGCTCAGCCCACATCTCAGACCTCGAGCTGGTGGACGGGTCCCCAGCACGGGGAACCAGAGCACAGCCCCCTTCCTATGCAGGCGCCTCGGAGGCCTGTATGTGCGCTCTGAGTTTGACGAGCGAATTCAGTGTGAGTTTGTCTGAAGGAAGGAGTTGGATGGGAACACGCACCATCATTTTCAAGAGCAGAGTGAAGGAGCTCGTCCCTGGGGTGACTGGCTTCTCTTGGGGCCTGAGATGCCCCCCTCCCCCTCACTCCCTCTCTCCTCCTCCCTGAGTTCTACTCCACCTTCGCTTCTCCTGGGAGTCCGATTGTAGTAGCCCAGAAAACCCGACGGTGAAATTCTCTTCATGCTGAGCCCATTCCTTCCCCTACCCAGATACAGCGTTTGGGGACAGGTGGCAACTTTTGGAGCTTCTGTCCAGGGAGAGCTCGTGACACAGGTGATGATGTCACCCGAGGACTAACGTGGAAACCTGCCGTTTCCCCTGGCTAGTGTTTTCAGCATCTTTGCAGCTGTCTGAAGCCGCGACTGCCCGCGAGAGGTGGCCCCCGGCGCTTGCATTATGTCTGTGCTGGTGTCTGGAGTTGCCTGTGCAACCGTCAAAGAATATATGATAATAAATATTTATGCAGCATGACAAAGTTAAGATCCTTAGACAATCACAAATGGAGTACTATCTATTTTCACACAAATGATAATTACCACAAGCAGTGTCAAATTAATGTTTGGTGGGAGAAAATAGTTCCATATCTGAGGAAAGATCCTGAATTGTCTTCTTAACTATATTAGTTTGTTAATTTTAAATTTACTTTGCCAATTTTTCCTTTGCTTTGCTTTTATTAGGATCTATGTGCTTTCTACTTTACTTTAAACATGATTAAAGAGATGTACCCAAAGGGTTTCTTGAGTGATAGGATGACCCTCCCTAAGATTAAGATAATAAACAATGGAAAAGAAGAAAGAGAATATTGAATCACTGGATATTTAAAAGGTGAAAAGTTGTCGATTTGGAAAACTCTAAAAATAGAGAACATAAGAATGTAATTTTAAAAGCAGAACTTCAAAATCTTATGGTCATTGCCTTAACCAAGTAATCAATTCTAGTATCACTGATAACATCAAGTAATTGACACACTCTCCCAATTTGATGCAAGGGAGTATTCCATATAATCACTGAGTTATTCATACAAAGCAAGACTTTTATACAAAAGAAAACAGGAGACACAGTAAACAACATTATAGAAAAAAAAACTGACTTTTGCTGGTTGACAAGGTAATTAACATACTGAGAACTGAAAAATGAAATCTACAGGAGTGGTTCTACCCAAGTTACAAGGAAGCTAAGACAACCTACACCCTCAAAGAATTTTCATAAACACTGCTCCTGTTAATCTGCTTACAAAGAATTCTCTGAAATATTGTTTTGCTGAGTTTCTTTTTAAACTTTCTAAACTTATATTTTAAGCAATTTTAAGGACATCAAATTCATTGTAGATAGTTTCTTTTTCTTTCAGTATATAATTGAAGACATTTTGTTATCTTCTGACTTATATAAGATGAATAAGGAGTCTGCATCAATTTACTATTCTTGGTATAATTTTATTTTTTGGCACTAGAAATATAGGAAATTAAAAGCACCAGAACATAAGATACTGATACTTTTTTTTTCTTTCTGCTTCGTTACTATACAAGTTCAAAGACCTTTCTTTTGTTGCTGGCTAGAGATGTGACTCAAAGTTAGAACACAAGCAATGAATCTGTGAAAGCCTGGGTTTGAACCTGCCACTGCATGACACTCCTGCTTGACCTACCAAGCACAAAAAAGAATTTTCTCTTTCCTGTGCTTAGCTAACATTGATTACATATAGGAGAAATCTTATTTCAGGCATTGTATTTGTATTTTAAAAATTAGAATTTGCATTTGGTTGGCTTTTTGTTTTTAAAGTTAATGCTCTTGAAGCAGCAGTTAGCTGATGTCTTTAAAGAAAAGATTTAGTAAAAACCTTTGACTGAAACAGGAGACAGGGTATACACATATGTGAAACATGCCAATATCAATCTCATGGGAATGGAAAAGATATTATTGTAAGTCCGAATGTTATATTCAATAATAGTTTCATAGACATGAAAGAATTTAAGAAGCTATTTCAACTAGTTGACAATTCTCAATAGGCCTTTAAGTTAAAATTATGAAAACATTCATGCTGGTTTGAAATATCATAGTAATCCATACAAACATTTTTATTATCCATTGTCAAGATATTTTTTACTCATTCAAGAAATTTTTACTCCATCAAATCAGGATATTCTGGTTTTTATTTAACTCACCTCCACATACTAGGGCACCATTTATTCTTCCTTACTGTATTCAGAGGTAGAAAAATAATGTCAATTTCTCATACAAAAAATATTCAATGTTAAAAAAACCTTGTGTATGAAAACAAAAATAAAATGAAAATACTTCAATATTTGTTGAAAGTTGGAGGATATTTTAGAGCTATGTGAAAAGCTATAAGAACTTTACAGAGATTAAATTTATAAAGATAAATATGTTTCATTTTATATAATAAGAGTACTGTAGCACTGTACTATTCTCCAATTATTCAATGATTTGCTCGAGCGGGCCCAGTAACGTCTCTATCGTGAGACTTGTTGCTACTGTGTTTGACATATTGAATATGTCACGGGTAGCTTGCCAGGCTTTGCCATGTGGGCAGGATACTCTCGGTAACTTGCTGGGCTCTCAAAGAGGGTTGGAGGAATCGAACCTGGCTCAGCCGGTACGGCTGCATGCAAGGCAAACACCCTACAGCTGTGCTAAAATTTTTCTATGTGCTTACATTTAAAACAGTATAAATAAATTGATGATGGTTCAATCCTAATGGTCAAAGTTGTGGTTACATAAATAATATTTTAGTCATATCAATATTAAATGTAAAGGCCCTCCTGTTAATCATCGATTTGCTCAAGCGGGCCCAGTAACGTCTCCATTGGAGACTTTGTTGTTACTGTGTTTGGCATATCGAATA
>JAOXYA010296113.1:0-18929 GCA_028565675.1 Sorex palustris | reverse complement strand
AAAAAAATATGATAAAAAAAAAAGAATTCTCTCCATATCCAAAAAAAAAAAAAAAGAGTGGGGAAGAAGGTTTAGATAATGACAGAATTCTCTAATTTGATGCACACAGTCATACAATGGCAGGTCCTCTTTCCCATGTCTCCAGTTTCATCACGCACCATCTTCTACCTTATGTTCGTGCTCAGGTGACACTGGCCTGTAATCAACTCCTGTACCTGCCATTCTACGGTAAGCAGGTCTTGGATTCAGGGCCTCTGCATATGTTGTTCCCTCTGCCTATAAGGTTCTTTCCTCCAGTACTACATATTTCAGCTCTCAGGAATTACCACTTCCTTCCTGAGAATTAAATCTTCCTTCCCTATGCCCTCACTGCATCATGCTTTTTTACTTAATAATAACTACCACTGTTGACAATTTAATGTTTTGTTTGTGCCACTGCCTGATTGCTTTCCTATTAGATTATAAACTGTGTGCAGACAGGCCCTGTTGGGTTTGCTCACCAAAGCAACCCAAGATTCTATCAAAAAGGCCCTGTACACAGTGAGTTCTCAGTAAGTAAACGTCTGAAGGAGGAATTAGAAAGCCAAACTGAGATGGGAGAAATACTGATCCAAGAAGCAGTAGGGAGGGAAGATTATTAATAAGGTAACATGGAGACTAAGAACGAAGGGATTGATGTGGTGACTGAATTAAAGTTGAAGAAATTCATGGAAAATATGTAGAGTGAAGTAAGCCAAGAGAAGAAAGGCAAACACAGGTGATCTTATTTATCTTATCTAACCTTCTATTTTTATCATTAACCTCTCCTTTATGCTCTTCTCCTATCTGTTAAATCACAAATATTTCCAAATCAGACCACAAATATCTCCAAATCAGAAACTGTAACTCGAAAAGTCAAACCTTCCGATGACTCTGGATTTTGCTTATGTAAGTAAAATATAATTTTTCTCTTTCCTTTATGTCCATTGCATTATTTTAGGGCAATGTCCTTTTTGTATAGACAAAGGAAGACAGTTAATGCTATGCTTTTGTAACATGGGAGTTAACTGACTCCTAATAATATTTACTCCTGGGCATCCATCATGTTTACTTGACTTAATCCTCAGTTCCCGTTAGATTGACCTAACTTCCTAACACCCCAAAAGATGGGTCCCAAGGAAGGACTTGGATGGACCATAAGCTACCCTGGCTTCAAAAGAGACAGTCTAATAAGTATGATAAATAATGGTCATGGAACAAACTCTGTCATAACCCAAAAAGAAGTAATTGAATAAGGACCCTGTTGGGGTTAGGAAAAACAAACCTGGCCTGCAGACTGTAGTCAGGGAAATATAGGAGACGTCCCCAGGAAAAGCCACCCTCTACCTTGAGTCCAGAGAGACCATTTGAATTTAATCTAGGGTATAGATAAAGCCTATATCTATTACTATATTAATATATAGTGAGTAGAAATATTATTAAGAAGTAAATTTAATGTGATTGTGTAAGTGATTACCAGCAAAGGAAAGGAGAAAGCAATATGTCCTTAGATGGAATTCTGCCCTCCAGCAGATCTCCCAGAAGGAATCTAGAATGCTGGAACTCCTAAATGATACTCTGTCTTTGGGGGAATCTCCTAGTAGAACTTCCCTTGAAGGAAGGGCTTTACATCTGTTCACTGTTTATGTTAATGTCACCAACCACACCTATGTGTAACTGCTGTCTCCCAAACCATCATTATTTCTCTATAGTTAATGTTGAGAGATTTGAATAAATGGCCACTGATTACCAACCACTAATTACTAGTCTGTGGCCCCAAAGACTTGGTCTGTTGGCTTGGGGGTATGGTCATCAGCTCTGAACACACGAGGGGACCCCGGGTCACCATTGGTGACTGATAATAACAGACACTGGTGGTGGAATATCATATGTCTAAAATTCAACTATCAATAACTTTGTAAATCACAGTTAATTTTTGTGAAAAAGAAAAAAATTTTAAATAAAAAAATTTTTTTTAAAAAGTTGAAGTTCAAACATGCCTAAAAGCTAGTGGTTAGAATAGTACAATGGCTGGGTTTACACTGGATCTGAGGACACGGGCGCGGGGTGAGCGGGGCCCGGCGGCGCCCCAAGAACGGGCCCCGTTCTCCGAGGGCTCTGAAAGCCAGACCGGCGTCTCTCCCCGCATCCCCCAGACCCGCAGGCCTTTCGCCGGCACAGGGAGGGCGCCCTGGGAGGCAGCACGGCCCGCCCCGACCCCCAGCTCAGCACCTCGGGAGGAAGGAGCAGCAGCTCCGAGCGGGGGCCCGGGGAAGGGCCGCCCCCAGCAGCGCCTGAACCCAGCAGCGGCAGGGGCCCCTGCTGTGGGGGGCTGGGGGCACCCGCCCCTGCTCCAGGAGGGCGAGTTCCTGGGTGCGGGCTGCCGCCCCGCCTGCGCCCACCCACCCCGTCCCGTGGCCCGGCGGCCCCACCTGCAACACGTTGCTCTCGGCCTCCTCCCCGGTGACGACCTCCACCTTCCCCAGCAAGCACTTCCGGGCCGTGGCCCTGGTGTAGGCGGCTGCAGACTCGGCCAGGGACTCGGAGACGCTGTCAGCTGGACGGCACCGGCCACTCACTGGGGGCCCAGCGGGTCCCGCAGGACCGCCCAAGGGGCCGGCCTGGGCCTTCCCCCGGGCGGACTGGGATGGAGCCGGCAGCACGGCGAGCGCCCGAGCCCTGGGCCTGCCCCCCACCCCCCCACAGCAGGCAGGAACCCCGGGAACGCACCTTTCTCAGGGGTGGCCTCCTGAGACGAGGACTCGGACCCCGACTCGGCGGCGGCGTTTTCCCTGCCGGCGTCGGAGCCCGTCTCGTTTAGCTTGGGGGGGCTCTGTGGGTGGGAGAGGGGCGAGCAGGGGGTGGCGTGAGGGCGCAGGAACCCCAGCGGGGCGGGGGGCAGGGCCCCCCAGAGCCGCCCCCCCTCCCCCGTCCACTCACCAGCACACGCTCGCTCATGTTCTGGCCAAACACAAATTTGTTGCTGGAGGCGTCGGCGCTGTTGGTGGAGTTCTCAGCGCTGGGCGAGGACATGGGCCGTGAGAGCTGGGCGGGCGGCCGGGACCCTCCAGGAGCCCGCAGCAAGGAGAAGCCCCCTCATGCGCTCCCCCAGGGCCCCTCGGATGGAGCCACGGCCTCAGGCCTCTCTGGAGGGCCCCAACACACAGACACAGACACAGACACACAGACACATACACATCCCGCCTGGCCGCCACGCCCACCTGCAGCTGATGTACTGGAGAAAGTAGTTGGTGGCTGCGGGGGTGTCGGGGCCCGCCTGCCCTTCGGCCCCCATGTCGGCTGCCTCTACATCCTCGCTGATGAGCTGCAGGCGGGGAGAGACGTGTCATCTGCCCTTGGGGGGAGGGGGGCTCGGCCCACCGGGCAACTCCAAGGACCCCCGGCCCCTGACGGCCACCAGCGGGACCCTCACCCACAGGAGGCCGGTCCCCGTCCCTGGGAGCACCAAGCAGCGCCGAGGTGCTGCCGGACCCCCAATTCCTGCCAGCCACGCCCCAGCCTGCAGGCGCAGGGGGCAGCCCCGATGTGGGCACCCCGGTTGGTGGGTCGGTGCGCCCCGCCCCCTCCCGCCGCTGGACGGGGGCCCCTGAAGCTCACACCTTGACTCTGTCCCTCAGGTTCTGCCCGAACACGAAGGCCTGCGAGGCGCCCGTCTCCTTCGGCTCCCCGTTCTCCTCCTCCCAAGCCCCGCCAGGCTCACGGCTCTGGGACTCTCGCTCCTGTGCGGGAGGACGCCAGGCTGGGAGGGGCGGCCCGCGGGGACCCGCAGGCCAGCCAGGAGCATACGCTGGAACCCACCCCCCAGCACCCCCCAGAGCAGAAGCCGCGGGCTCAGGCGCTGGCTCACAAACCCACCTCTAGGGCGCCCGCCTCGGCTTCCGAGGGGCTTCTGTGCGCAGAGGCGTCGGGCGAGGCAGCGGCGGCCCCCAAGCAGTCGGGGGCAGGGACCCCATTGGTGCTGCTGCTCGGAACTGCAGGGAAGAGAGCCGGCGGGTCATGGGGCAGACCAGGCAGCTTCTCGTGGGGGCGTCGGAGCCTCCCCGAAGCCAGGTCTGAGCCCGAGCCTTAGAGGTTTTTTTTTTTTTTTTGGGCTTTAGGGTCCCTCATCCATCAGTGCTCAGGGCTTACTCCTGGCTCAATGCGCAAAAATTTTTCTAGTGTTGCTCCGAGACTCTATGGGACGCTGGAGATCGAACCCGGGCCAGGTGCGTGCCAGCCCTGGGTGTTCCCCACTGTCCCATGGCTCTGGTCCTGGGTCACACTTTCTTAGACCGAGAAGAGTCCCTAACGCTCACACTGGAAGCTTCCAGAAGCACCACCGACCACTGCACCCCCCTCAAGCGAGCTGCAGATTGCCCAGGGAGCTGGAAGTGGGGAAGGACGCGTGGGGGCAGGGCGCCGGGTCCGAGAAACAGGCTGTCCTAAGAACATCTTGATTTGGGGCGATCTTTCCCCCCTCAGTAATCGTGGCGGTTGGACAACAAGCCCAGCTTCGAGCCTGGACTCCGCTGTTTTGGCCGGCATACCGAAGCTGTTTCCGATGTAATCAAACACTAATTCGGGGGGGGGGGGGAACCCAACGGGAGACTTGATGAGCTGGGAGGGAGCGTCCCCCTGCATCTTTGCGCGGCCTGTCCCCCTCGGGGGCTGAGGGGATTAAAGGGCCACGCACCACATGGCTGGAGCCATTTGGCACAGAGACCAAAGAATTTTCCGTGTAATGAAATCCGGCGGGCAGAACACACTCATCTGCCCTCGCGAGGGAGCACTGGGCACCGCTTCCGACCGAGGGGGCTGGATGCGGGGGCAGGATCAAGGGGCGGGCGAGGAGAGCCGGAAGAACGCGATGAGAATGAAGGCTGAGCCCACGGGGCCCGTCTCCTGGCACCGTCTCCGGGCACGGGGGATCAAAGGGCCCCGCTCCCCGGGGGCCCGTGGGTGGGTGGGGGGGTGGGGAGGGGGCTCTCAGGAAGCCATGCGTGGGCGGACCACGCACCGCACAGGCTTGCACCCACGGGCGGGCCAGGGCGCTCACCGGTCAGGGCGAGCGTCTTTGGCTGCGGGGCTTGGAGCACGGCCGGGCGGAGCACGCTCCTCTGCGGTTCCTTGGGCTTCTGGGTTGGCACACCTGCGCTGGGCGCCTGGCCGTGGATCAGGGTGGGCGGCTTCAGCCGGAACCCGCCGCTCTTTTCCTCTGGCTCCGAGTCCGACTGGGTCGCAGATGCCTCGCACAAGGTGGAGGGTAGGAAAACGTTGGTTTTGGATACTGACTGGGATGGGGGGAACTGGGTCAGGGAGGACGCCCGCTCGCGCTTCACGGGGGGACAGTAGCCGCCATCTTCGCGGTCGGAGTCTGCGGGGAGGAGGAGGGGAAGAGGACAGTCAGGCCGCGCCCGCCCGCGTCCAGCAGCCGAGCTGGGCAGAGCCGGGCCAGGGCGCAGAGGGGTCCTCACCTTCGCCGCCTTCTGGGCTGGAGCCGCCCGCGGACCTCTGAAACAAGAGCACAGCGGGCTGGTGAGCCGGGGGGGCTCCGGGGGGCTGGAACACAGGGTCCCCGCCACCCCCACGCAAAGTGGTCTCAGCTGCGGTTGTTCCTGGCTGTCCACCTCCCCAGGGTCAACGGGGTTCGGGCGCTGGCCTTGCACACAGCCCCCCTTAGCAATGAATGTGCCCCCCAAGTCCGCCAGGGGTGATCCCCGAGCACAGAGCCAGGAGTCGGCCCTGAGCACCGCCGGGGGTGGCCCCCAAACCAAAACCAAACTTCGGAGCCAGAGAGACCAGAAAGTGCAGGGGCTGAGGCCCCCATCAGAATCCCCGGCATCCCCCCAGGAATCTGGCCAGTGACACCCGGCCCGGGCCACACACGGCTCAGCCGCTGGCCTGCGCCCTTCCCGGGACCTGGGGGTGCTCAGCTCTGCCCGGGCCAAGGTGGGCAAGCGCTTCTGACAGCGGAGCCGCGGCCCCCGCAGCACATGCACGGGCCCTCCACACACTCGCAGGCCGGAGACCGGCAGCTGCTCAGCGGAGGAGCCCCCGGAGGCTGCAGCTGGGCCAGACGAGGACCCCCTTCTGCGGGGCGCCGGGGCAAGGCTCGGGGGCGCCCTCCGCATGTCGAGTGCAGGGGGACAGCCAGGAGAGGCCCACGGTCACTCTCGCCCCGCGTGGGTTGTGGTTCTACGATCCTTGTCTGCCCCCAACCCCAAAGCTAAGACCCAACAGGGAGGGAGGGGCCCTGACCGGACCGACCCCTGCGCCCAGGTCCTTGGGGTCACTGCGAAGAGCCCCTCCCCCCATGTGTGAACCGAAGGCCAATCTGGAAAATGAGGGGTGGGGGGGGTTGCCTGGCAGCAGGGGGCCACCAGGGAGGAGGGGGCCTGGGGGACCCGAGATCAGTCGGCCAGCCTCCCTCCCCTCCCCTCCCCCGAGTACCCACGTCCTTGGGCTGTGGGGGGCAGACACGGTGCCCCCCAGCCAGAGCCCGGCTGCCCCAGGGCCCTCCCAGAGGGAAGGACACGGAAGTGGGGTAGCAGCAGGAGGAGGTGGGGGGCCGTGTCCCCCTTCTCCCTCCAAGGCTTATCAAGAGGGCCCCAAGCACCCACCTTCCCGCCCCTCCTCCCCCAGCGTTCTGGCTCCCGGGACCCACCTCTGCTTCCACCCAAGCCTCTGCCCTGGGCCCCCAGGACGCAGGAAGGAACTGCCGGCCACAGAGAAGCAGCCTGGCAGGCACTGCCGCTGCCCGTGGTGGACCCCAGCCCCTCCGGCGAGCAGGACCCCAACCCTCTCCACGCCCACGACTCTGGGCCCCCTGCAGCCTGCCGGCAGGAAGCAAGACCTCCTGGAGACCGGGGGGGGGGGGGCGTGGGGACAGCCAAGCGCTGCTCCCCAGGACGGACCTGGCCAGGGCTGAGGCCTCCGGGGGTCGACCGCACTAGGTGCCTCCGGCTTCCATCCCAAGCCCTGCCATGGGCCCGCCTCCCAGGCCAGCCCACCCCACCCCAGCGTACCCATCTAACGCCCCAAGCCCCCAGCTTCCTCTGGGCCACTGAACTACGGGAGACACCCCCCACGTGCAGGCTCCACGCCCCGGGGGGAGGCCACAGCCTCGGAACAGCACCACACCGAGGGGAAGAGGCCCCCAGCCGAAAGAACTTTCCAGAAGCTGCCGGAAGCTCCTGTGGGGGTCTGAAACAGCGGAGTCAGACACAGGCGGGTGGGCAACAGGCACCAGGGAGCACTCAGGAGGCAGCAGCGTGAGATTCCACGGCTCTTCTGTCCAGGGCACTCCTGCAGCCCCTCCCCCGGCCATGCCGGGACATCTGGACAGTCCCCACGGCCCAGCAGGGGACTCTGGGGGACCGTGTGTGTGTATTTGTGTGTGTGTGTGTGTGTGTGTCTGTGTGGCAGGGGCCGATGAGTCCCATCTTTCCTGCCCCCCAACCCCCCTCAGGACACCGGGATCAAGGCAGGCCACCGTGACTTCAACTCAACTCGCCCACAAGCCCCCCAAAAAGCACAGGGGGAGTGAGAAGGGCAGCGGGGGGGGGGTTTGCTGGCTTCTAGACAAGGGGCTCCCCACAACCGAACCGACCACTCTGCCAGCCCTCCAGCCCCATCTCCAGGTGCACCCCAGGCGAGGCGCCCGGGTGACGCTAAGGGGCACCCCCTCCCCAGAACCCCGGAGCGCTCGGGGAGTGGCCTGGCCCCCGCGAAGACCAGAAGGCAAGCACCCGCCCGCCTCCGCCTTCCGTCCGCGAGCCAGGGGAGGGCTCGGCGGACGCAGCCCCTGGCCGCGCAGGGAGCAAAGGCCAAGCGACCCCTGGTCACCCAAGCTCTAATTGGACGCGTGCAGGCGCCCGGCCAGGAGCAGCGGGGGCGCAGGCAGCACGCCAAGGCCAGGTCCCGTCAGGGGGCAGCAGACGGATGCAGGGAAGCGGGCCAGTCAGCTGCGGGGCCGTTCCAGGACCTTCCCAGTGGGCCTGATAAACCTCTTCCTGGCTCTGCAGGCTGAGCCCGGATCCTGCCAGGCAGGGGGAGGGCGCCAGCGCTGAGGGGGCCCCCCCCGCACCCAACAACCGACCATGGCTAGGTGTGCTTGTCTTCAGACCGAAGGGGGGTGGGTGCTGAGACTCAGTGGCCTGAGGAGGCTAAAAGCTGATCAGGGTCTCCAGGGGCTTATCAGGTGCCCCCCCCCCCACGGAGCGAGAACGGGGTGTGAACGATGAGGCTGCGGGGATGGGAGCACTATCCTATCGGGGATGGGAGCACTAGCCGTGGGAGCCAGCAGACAGGGCCCCAGCGGACTTGGTGCAAGCCCCCTCCCCTACCCCTCCCCCGCCAGGGGCCCGTGCCACCACAGGGGCTGGCTGCGGAGACTCCCAGCTCTGCCTTGGGCTGGGGTCAGGGCTAGCTCCTGCCCAAGAGGGCCTGGGGGTCTCCGGGAAAGCCGCTGCCCGACTGCATCTTTGTGACTGGACCCCCCTGCGGCTCCTGGGGTTCAATCCTCACCCCAGCCCACCGAGAGTGATGCCCCGGGCACGAGTGCTGCTGGGTGTGGCCCCCAGCAGGTAAGTACCCCAAAACAGTAACAGGAGGCCCACCTGGCTCGGCCCCCGAGCACAGTCAGGGGCGTCCCTGGAGCACCGGTGGAGGTGGCTCCTGGCCTCCCAAGACCCCGCCAAATTTCAAGCAAACAAGCTGCCGGCAGATGCGTCTGGGGCGGACGGGCACGAGGGCCCTTCCCTGGGCTCCCCACGGCTGAAGCCACGGACCCCACCGGCCCGCAGAGACACCTCAAGAACCCGGTCAAGCCCACACTACCGCCCCAACCCCCGGGCACCATGCCCGCCTCCTCCTAGGTTTTGCTGCGGGCACAGGTCAGCCTGGGTGGCGCCTTCGGGCTGCACCTTTTCGTGGGTCCCACACTGCCTCCCCCTCACCCCCCGCGCCAGCTGAGACGGGGTCTCCGCCCTCCAGAGGGCTGGTTCTCACATCGGCCTGACCCCCAGCGGGGCGACTGCTGGCCCGGGCCACGTTCGGGACGCACTCGTAAGGAGCCTTTCCTGCTGCCGGGTGGATGGGGGGGCCCTGTCCCTGGGTCCCCCCGAGTGGCGAGGGCCCACACGGCTTGGCGGCCAGACTCCAGGCGCGGCCGCACCAGCGTCTGATCTTCAAGGGGCCGCAAACGTTGAAAGGGCACGGCTGGGGCCGGCTTTGAATGCGGAACCCCCGGGTCCCCCAGCCCCGCCACCACTCAAGTCTCATCTTCAAAAGCCAGGGGCCGTTGGCTGCGTCTCTTTTTCCTCCCGCTTTGAAGCTCGGCAGCTTGGCACAGGCTGGGGCGCACTGGGCGGGCACGGGGGAGGGGACGGGAATGCGGGAGGTGGGGGCTGGGCCGGGGCCTCCTGAGCCCCCAGAGCTTCGTCCTCCTGACTCAGCCCCTGCAGCCCCCGGCCTGGGGTGGGCCGCTGCAGGCCGCCAGGGAGTGGACTTACCCCTGCCAGGTCTCGCGGGCAAGGAAGAAACGGGGCCGCAGGAGCGGGGCACGAAGGACCGGCTGAAGCGCCAGCAGGGGCAGGAGGCTCTAGGGCGCGCTCGCCGGTGGACTCGGGGTGCCCCGAGCTACGGCGGGGGGCCTCCGCCTTCCCCAGAGGCGCCTCTCCCGCATCCGACCCGGCCTTTTGCTCTGCAGGGCACTGGGAGCAAAACACATAAGGTTCCTTCAATGTCAACCCAGGAGGCCAGCCTGGGGGCGGGGGCGGGGCTGTCCCCGAGGCTGGGGGAGGCAGGGGCGGGCTGGGGCACCCCCAGCCAACTGGCAGACCCTCACCATGCGGGAGGGGAAGGGAGGAGAGGGGAGCCTGGAGGCCACCACCCCGGGAACCCAAAGACCCCCTTCCCGGGCTCAGCCCCGGCCCTGGGCCCAGCACGCCACCCGTGTCTCGGGACCGTCCTCTGGGGCTCTCTGCCTAGGAGCGGGGCCAGGGGAGAGTCCTGGCGGGGCCTCACACCTGCTTCTCGGGAAGCGAAAGCTCCAGGGGACCCTGCGTCCCCCCGTGGGAAAAAGCAGCGGGTGCACGCGGGCTCCAGGAGGGGCTGCTGGCAAAGGCCTCCCGGCAGGCCAGGCCCACCGCCAACAACCCCCAGGCGAGGCCGCCCGGGCCCCGAGGGGCGTCCGTCATTTCCTGCTTTGGGCCCCCCGAGGAGCCTGAGTTGTCCAGCGAGACGGCAGTGTGGGCAGGCCTGGACAGCAGCAGAAACCCCAGGCCCAGGCCCCGCACACGGGACACTCGGGACCCTAAGAGCGAGCGTGGAGCACGCCAGGGGCGACAGGCCACAGGCCAGGCCATCCTCGGCCAGAAGCTCAGGCCGCGGCTCGGGCTGGTCCCTGACCGGGCACCGGCCAGCCAGTGCGACCTCCGTGTCCCCCCGTGGACAGCGGTTTGGCAGAGAGAGCAGCCAAAAGCCACCATGAGTCACGGCCGGCAGCGCCCCCGGAAGCACTCCAAGTCCCGCATCCAGCGGCCTCCCTGCCCGCCTCTGGCCACTGCAGCCTCCAGGTCCCCTTCCCGCCAGGAGGACGGGCGCCCTCTAGGGGCCGCGGGGACACCGAGGAAGGAGGCACCAGGGACGGGCCTCAGGAGGGCCAGGGGGACCGAGCAGGCTCGTGAACACGCACCCCCAGCTGACTCTGTGGACCCCCGTCCCAGCAACGGTGCTAAGGGCCTTCCTGGGGCAAGTGTCAGATGGGCTGGCGGGGGGCACTGGCTGTGCTCCTGGCCGGTCCCCAACAGGAAGGCAGAGGGGGTTGGACAGCCAGGGGGCGCCACTTGGAGCCTTAGGGGCCCAGTCCCGCGGGGCCAGGCTACGGGCCCAGACGGACGTCCCCTTCAGAGGCGGCTGGAGACGGCCTGAGAGCACCCTCAGAACCAGAGGAAGGGGCACAGCAGCCGGGCAGTGGGTGGCGGCCTCTGGGCTCCCGCTGAGGCCCACGGGACAGGACCTGGAGGCCGGGGCTGAATCCCAGAGACCCTCTGTGTCTTCCTCGCCAGAGGTGCCCCCACAACCCCGTGCCATCAGCCACGTCCACATCCCCGAGTCTGTTCTGTTCGTTCCGGTTTGGAGGCCACAGCGGGCGGAGCTCTGGGCTCACTCCTGGCCGGGGGCTGAACCCGGGTCCGCGGCGCTGAGCGTGTGCCACCCCCACCCCGCCCGCCCGGCCTCAGGTCCGAACACACTCCGGGGGGGGCTGATTCTGGCACCCACTCCCGACACAACAATCTGCCTCATCCAGCCCCCGAGTGGGAAGGGAGGGCCCAGACCCACAGCGAGCTCGGCCCCGGGCCCCGACCTTCAGTGAACACAGAAGGGGCGGGAGGCTGGCCCTTCCGCTCACGCCAGGGCCCCCCCGGACAAGCGGGTGGGAGGCTCCCTCCCTCCTCACGGCCCTGCAGATGCACCCGCAGTGCGGGAGCCGACCCAGCGCAAATCTGGGCCCCCAGCTGCCCCAGGGGCAAGTGCCCGCTGGCCGGAGGTGGCCACAGGGGTGATGCGCCCCCTGGACCATGACGGGGCAGGGGGGCCTCCGGGACATACACCTCGGCCGACCTCAACATGCGGCACAAACGGTCCAACAGCACCACCGCCACCATCACCCCGGAGACCCCCGCCCCCGCCGCCCCCCCCCGACCAGCCTAGACACCGCCACGCCCCTCGCCAGCCGACAGTGCTGCCCAGAGTCCTCGAGGAGACACCCCCGCCCTCCCCCTCCTTCCCCTGGGGGCGTCTCTCCCCACCTGCAGCCCCCTCGTGCCCACCCGTGTCTCTGGCGGGTGCCGGCGTCGCCTTACCTTCTGCGCTTTCTCCTTCTGAAACACGAACACGGGCGGCGCGATGGCGGGCTTCTCTGCGGAGAGAAAAAGGGGGCGTCCAGCCCCCAGCACCAGGGTCACAGCAGGCACCGCACCGAGACCGAGACCACACGGGCTCGGGAGCCCACGGCCCCCCGCCCGCCCACCTGGGGGGCCAGCGCAGCTCCGGGGCGGGTGCCCGGCGGGGGGCACGGCCACCGGAACACTGCACTCGGGCCGGCTGCTCCCCTCACCGCTCCGGCTCAGCACCAGGAAGCTGACCTGGGTCCAGGGGGCCCACTGCCCCGTTGCCCGGGACACGGCTGTGATGCCATCGGGGCTCCTGGCGCCCAGTGGCTGCCAGAGGAAGAAGCCCTCGTAGGGGGAGGGGGCGAAGGGGGCGCCCTCACCCCTCCCCGCCCGTCTCCCAGCCGCGGACAGAGACCCCAGCATGCCGAGACGGTCAGCGGCCGGGGGAGCGGGGAGCAGCACGCGCGGACGTGGATACGGGGCCCCTGGCCTCTGGCACCCTGTGCCCGCCTGCCCTGTCCCACTCAAGCCACTGTAGGGCACCCCAAGCCCCCTCCCGCGTTCCCGTGAAGGGCGGGCTCTCCTCTCCCGTAACGGGGGGCACTGGCGTCTGTGCGAGGCCAGACCCCGACACGGCCCGAGACAATGGACTCTAGAGAGAGGCAGAAGAGGGGTGAGCAGGCGGCCGGCCCCGTGGGGCGCCGGGCTCCTGGGGACCCTGGCAGCATCTCCATGTCCCCTCAGCATGGGGCCCCCGGCATGCCCACTGGGGCCCTCAGAACCCCCCCGCGGCACCTGACCTGAAGGTTAAGGTGGGGCTGAAATCCCGTGTCCCTCCCCTGCCAGGACCCACCCGGCCCAGTCTGGGGTCTGACCCACGCAGCCCGTCCCAAACATCCCCCGGACTCAGCACCCCAACTCGCCCCAAATCAGGGCAGCTGTCGATGCCGACAGGCCCCCAGGCCCCCAGACCCAGTGAGTTCACTGGGCAACAGGCTGCGCCCCCAGGTCTATGGGGCAGCACCCTCGAGACCCCAGGGCCGGCCAGGAAGCTGGGCAGGCACGGCGTCTCTGGGCTTGGCCCCACACGGGGGTGCTGTTGGGGTGAGAGCCCCCGCCCCGTGTCCCAGTAAGGGGGCTCCCAGGTGGGTCCAGGGCTGTGGTATGCAGGGCTGAATCGGAATCACCGTCCCCCCAACCTCCGCAGCCCTCGAGGCCGGGCCCAGCCCCGCCCCACCGTACAGGAAAAGCCGTGGAGACCCAGAGTGGGCTACAGGCTCGCCCCCCACCCCCGCACAGCCGAGGACAAAGGCAGGGCGCCCCGCAGGAACAGACGCCCCTTTTCTCGGGGGAAGGTGCAGCCGCCAGGTGACAGATAAGCATCTGTGGACCAGCCCGAAGGAGGAAGCGCTGGGGTGAGTGATGAGTCTGGGGGTGCCGCCCCCCTCCCCACCCCACCGGGCAGCCACCTCCTCCGACAGGGGCGCCACGAAGCCCCCCGGCCGACCCCGGGGTCCCTCCAGGAAAGAATGAAGGCGCATTCCAGGGCGCAGCGGCGGCCAGACCAGCCGTGTTCTGTCTTGTCCGTCCGCGAACCTGCATTCCCCGCCCGGCCCCCCCTTACATAAACTGCCCTCCGGCCCACCAGGAAGGAGGCACGTGCGCACAGGCCGGGCTGCTTGGCCCCCAAACACCCCCCCGTCACGCCCAGGAGACCACAGCTGGGCACCCCGAAGGTCCCGGCCCCGGCACTCTGGGCCCCTCCTGCCGAGACCCAGACCCCGCTGGAAAGATTCCCGACCCCAAAGGCAACGGGGCCTGAGCCCCCATCCAGAAGCCGGAGCCCCCTGCTTTCACCCCAGACACCCACTTCTCCACCCTCCCAGAAGCGCTGGCGGCAGGAAGGACCGTCCGCGGATGACCCTCACCCACGGGTCGAGTCTGTTTGCCAGCTAGTTGGGGGCCGCCGAAGGAGGGTCCCGATGGTAGCCCCGTGGTTGCTGGCAATGCCTCCCCTCCCCCAGCTCAGGGCCCGCAGGGCCTCACCAAGGGGATGGGAGCAGCTGTTTGGGGGAGACGTCGGGCCTGGCATCCCCGGGAGCCCCTTTCCGGAACTCTCCGCAGCCCGCCGATGCTTCCCCCGGCCAAGCCCCACAACACATCCCCACAGCCCTCTGTGCAGGGCATCGCCCCGGAAACCAGCCCCCCGCGTCCCCACTTCCTGTGTTGGGCGCAACATTCACACCCTCCAGGACTTGCCAGCGAGACCGCAGGGGCCCCAGGCAGACGGTGCTCGGTCACAGAGTTGCTGAGTCGGGCTTCTGCGCCGGGCACCTCGCATTCCCCAGGCCCCCCGGCCCCCCAGGTCCAGCCGCAGCCATGCTCAGGGGGTCGAGGGGCCCCTCCTGGCTACTCTTGGCCAAGGCCGGGCCCCAAGGGTCCGGGGACAGGCCCCACGCAAGGCAGGCATGTCAGCCCGCCCCGCCTCCTGGTCCCAGCCTGACCACAACCAGGGGGACGGGGAGAGGGAGGGGGGGCGGGCAGAAGACCCTTGTGGGCTGCTTCCTGCTTGACTGCATTTTTCTGGGGAAGGGGTTAGGACTTTGCCCCCAAACTCGCAGCCCCCTTTCTTCCCCTCTGCCAGGTGGGCACGGGGCTGGGTGGGCATGTCCTCCCCTAGGCCAGGAGACAGCGGGCGGGCGGAGGGCACTCTGTCGCCTCGTTCCCGGTCCCCCCATCCGAGCTCGGGATGCTGGAGGTCCTGCCGGGGCGCCCCTTCCTCCCGGCCCGGCCGCGGGGGGCCGGCGCCCTCTAGCGGAGGGAGGGAGAACAGCGAGGCTGAGCAGCGCCCCTCCCCCCCAAAGCAGAAGCCTGACACATTCCCACGTGAGATGCCCCCCCACCGGCCTCGCTGGGGGGTCCACACTCCGCAGTGTGGGGGAGACCATACAGGGTCTGCCTGGCTCCTCCCCGGCTGTCACAGGCCGGGGCCCTCGTGCCAGGTGCTGTGGCTGGAGGCCACGGGGAAGCGCCAGTTTCAAGCTCCCGCCGGAACGGAAAGACAGGGAGCCGGGCCGACGCACTCGGGGGTCCGGGTCCGGCAGCTCGTGCTGGCGGCCTGCCCACCCCACCCAGCAGTGGCAGCGGCATGAGGCCTGCATGATAAGCCAAAAGAGACTTCGCTCGCTTTGGCCCAAGTCGCCCAACTGACCGACACTCCTGATCCTTACGCGGGGAGGGGGAGGCTCGCTCAGGTGGGGCCCTGCAGGACTCAGAGCCAGGGATGGGGCCGGGGCCGGGCTCAGGGCCCCCTTCCTCGGAGAAAGAAAGTCGCAGACCCAGGAAGGCAGGCGCAGGGGCACGTCCTGGAACAGTGCGGAAAAACTCAGCTCCCCGAGAAGGACCCGGGGGTCCCAGGGGGCCGGGCCCCACCTGGGAGAAATGCCAGGACCCCAGAGCCCGGATGCACGCAGGCCGGCCGGCAGTCTCAGCTGAGGCACCCGACAGCAAGGTCAGGCGTAGGGGAGGGGGGACGCTGCAGTCGGTGCCACCCACGAGGGCACCTGGGCTTCTTCGCGGCCGGTGGGAGCGGGACAGAGCAGGGACACGGCCAAGGCTGCCTCCTGTCCCCGGGAGAGTCACACACGGGCACTGCTGTGGCCCCTCGGGGAAGGGAACTGACCGCTCGCTGGGAAATAAACGTGACGGCCGGGAAGGGGGCTTGGTGTGGGGGTCTGGGGGCCTGCGTCGTGTCCCTGGAGAGCCATCCCGGGTTCTGACCAGCCAGTCCCCTGCAAGCAGGGACCAGTCCAAGCGCCCACACACCCACTCACCCCTCAGACGCTGCCCCTCGGAGCCTTGGGCTGTGGAGCTAGTCTGGGAACGTCGGGGGAATCCGGGCAGACTGCAGCCCCCTCAGCCCGTGTGGGGGAGATGCGGGCAGCGCATCCGGGAGGACTCCTGGGAGGTCACTGTGCCACGGCACTGCCCACGCCGTGCGGGACTCGGAACCCACAGCCAGAGCTAGCCTCTGTGCGTCACAGCTGCCCGGCGCCACGGAGAGCTGCTGGGTGCCCTTAACCCCCCCACTGAACCCCCTTCTAGACTCACCCACTGACAACCTGCTGCCGCTCACACAGTCCCCTAGAGCATGCACCCCCAAGAATGCGTGACCCTGAGGCCAGTGGGGCGGGCATCTGCCTTGCATGAGGCCGACCCGGCTTCAACCCCATAGGGTCGGTCCCCTGAGCAGGAGTAACCCCTGAGAACTGCCAGGAGTGATTTCCCCTCCCACGAAGCAGGAGGGTGAAGAGAGCTGCCCCAAGTCAGCTGGACAGCACACGGCGCAATAAGGACACAAACCCGCCGTGAGAACCCCGGGTGTCTCATACACACACACGACATACATATAAACACACACACACACACACACACACAAACGTGCATGTACATATGTACACCCAGCTCTTTCCACAGCAAGAAAAGTGCCTGATATCACTTCATCCCAGAACCTGTCGCGCCCCTGGAGGTCAGGGCAGGGGGACGCAGGTGTCACTGGCACACCTGGGCAGGGCCCAGGGCTATCAGTCTCCAGGGCCTGGCCAGAAAGTCAGCTGGCCCATCGGGCAGTGCTCGGGGACCCTCTGGGGAGCCGGGGTCAGACCCAGGCGGGCTGAGCGCTGCCCCGAGGCCCCGGCTCCAGGCTCTCCCTCGGGCGCTGGGGTCCTCCAGGCCTTCGGAATTTCCTGGACCCCGGCTGGTGTGAGTGGAACCCCGCCTCGAAACACGGCTGTCAGTGGCCCAGAGCTGGGGTGGTGACCGATGAGGATCCGCCCCACGACCCGCGAGAGTGCAGCGGGGTCTGTGCGTGAAGCTGGCGCCCACCCCTGGCCCCAACTCTGGTCTTCAGAGTTGGTGAAAGCGCAAAGGGTGGGAGCACCAGCTCGGCGCGATGCAGGGCACCCAGGTGGCTGCGGGGAGCCAAAGGGACACGCGGTGGGGCTGGGCACCCAGTTTGCAAAAGGCCCCCCAGGTGATACCTTGGGTGGGGGTGGGGCTGAACCAGCTCAGCCCCGCGGGCCGCCAAGGGGCTGACCAGCACCTGGACAGGCGGGCCCCGAAAGCTTCCCGCCATGAAGTCCCGGGAGAGAGCGCGTGCCTGGAGGGGCGTGTGCCCCAGAGTGACCAGGAAGAGCCTGTCGGTGGGAGTGTGCCCAGGGGAGTACATGCAGGTGCCAGGGAGGGGAGAGTGAGCGTCTGCGTGTGCCCAGGGGAGCACTGCTGGGGCAGCTCAGACACCCAACAGCCTGTCCCAAGGCTGCGCGAGCCCCGTGTGGCCACGGAGCAGTCGAAAGGCGGCGGCAGGGACACAGGCGACGCCCCCCTCCCCCCCCCCAGGCCACCAGGAGTCGACTTCCGGGACAGCCCCAGCAGAACCGTCCCCAAAGCCCAAGCACGAAGTGAGAGCAGCACCTAGTGGGCAAAGCCGTCTAGAACATTCCATTCTGCCCTTGTATAAACTTACCCGGGCCACCGTGCAATTTACAGCTGCCAGCCCCGAGAAACAGGAGCCCCCAAGGGGGCACCTCACAATGCGCGGGGGGTGGGGGCTCACTGACGGTCCCCTTCACTCACCTCCCAGACTCCTAGCTAGACGGAGCACGCCAGGGCCCACGCGCCAACGGGTGGGGGCCAGGGCACTGCAGGGACGCCGATGACAGTCAAGCCCCCTTCGAGAGTCAGAGCCTGGGCACAAAGTGAAACCCACAGGGGCCCACCCAGGAGGATGGATGGTCTTTCTGGGAGGGGAACCAGCGGGTCCCGCCGGGGCTCAGGGGACTATCCAGGCCACCCGGTGACAAGGGGACACAGGGCGCATCAGGGAGTATCGGGGGGTCTGGGGAGGGGGAGACAGGGAGGCCTGTGCCAGGGCAGTGCTGGTTTTGGGATGTGCTTCAGCCCCGGACACATCCTTTTTTTTCCTCGTTGTGTTTTTCGGGTCACGCCCAGCGGTGCTCAGGGCCGACTCCTGACTCCCGTGCTCGGGGATCACCCCTGGCGGGGGCTTAGGGCACCCTATGGGGGATGCTGAGGATCAAAACGGGGTAGACCGCATGCAAGGCTGATGCCCGCTCTGCTGCTCCCTCCCTCTGCCACCCCACCACCCACCCACACACCCACACCCATGCACACAGACACACACGTGCACGCGCACGCACACACACACACAGAGGGAATAGCAGCATTTGCTTGTGCAGGAGAACTTCCAGCAGGTTCCGCCCGGAGCGATTCCAAGGCAGCCCCCATGACTCTGCCATGCATGCATGGGGGGAGGGGGAGAGGGGCACCCAGGAGGGGGGAGCCGGGGTCACCCAGAGCTCTGCACCGGGACCCGCCACAGCGATCCACACCGCTGACCCACTCGGCTTCCAGGCTCCCACCCACTCAGGGGGTCCAGCGAGAGACTGGGGTGGGGGGCGGGGTGGGGACCGACCCCACGGTGACCCTGGAGGCCCAGGGCTGTGTCCACAGCCAAGGGCCCGGGCATCAGTGGCCTGCCTGACCCCGGGGTGGGGGGGGCTCCCACTGGACACGGGCAACCTGGGTGCAACAGTGCGTGCCGGCTCGGGACTTGGACTGCACGACCACCACGAGAGCAGGCGGAGGGAGGGGAAGGCTTCTGGAAGCTTCCCCGCCTCCTTCCTGCACGCTGGGCTGGGGGTGGGGGTGGGGGGGCTCGTGGGTGCTGCTGCTGCTGCTGCCCCCTCCCCCCGTCCCTCGTCCAGCCGTTTCGGTGCATGTCGGGGTTGCAAAATGGGGTGGGGGGCGCGGTGCAGCGAGGTGGAGGGTCTCCCCCCCCACCAGGGGCTTCCTGCAGGCACCTGTCAGCTGACCCCGGGGCGGGGGTCGCCACGCAGGACGCGGGGGCCGGGCTGGAGGCCACCCGGGGTCGGAGCACGCCGGCCGCGACCCCTCCTCAAAAGCCGGGCCGACCCCCCCACCCCACCCCCCACC
>JAOXYA010295531.1:0-18938 GCA_028565675.1 Sorex palustris | reverse complement strand
GTTACTCCTGGCTCTGCACTCAGGAATTACCCCTGGCGGTGCTCAGGGGACCATATGGGATGCTGGGAATCAAACCTAGGTCAGCTGTGTGCAAGGCAAATGCCCTACACACTATGCTATCGCTCCGGCCCCAATCCAATAAAACTTCTTAAAAAAAAAAAGACTTCTCTGCCCAAGTGTCAAGATAACTCTCTCCTCTTCCTAAGCCCACGGTGCCTTTTCTTCCCTTCTCCCTCAGACGCTGTAAGCTCTGGGGCTGAGCTGAGGGAATCATACAGTTTTCAAAATGCAGACAAGGACTTCAACCCTAGTTATGCTGCAGAAACGCTAACCTGTGATCTCCAGCTTGAACTAAGCGTCCGCAAAGGACATCAGTCAGGAAAATCCTCAGTGCTGGCAGAAGGCAGCAGGGACCTGTCTGGCTTCACTTACGCGTCATCAGCACCGCCTCCCCCTCCTCCCCCGTAACCCCCCAAACTCCCAATCCAGATGAGGATGGGGGGACCCAGGAGCTGGGCAGGGGGATGGAGAGTTGGTCAGCATCAGGGAGAAAGCTAACGGCGCAATTAGGAGGCTGATTCATTTGTTTACCTGGCTGATGAAGGCCCTACTTAGTTGAGTAGTTTTTAAGTGTTCTGTGGTTCCGGAGAACTTCCCTCCCAGGCTCATCTACTCCACATTCTTCCATGGGCCTGATATTTCCACGAAAGAAGGAAAAAACACCACGCTAAGCACCGGGTATTGGTTTTGGTGGACCTTTATAATAACAGACTCACAGAGATAATTACGGTAAACAACGCATTCCAAGCCCCAAAGAGGGAAGAGTTGAAAGGAACGTTTGACTGTGGTTGCTACTATCTTTCCGAAGAATCAACAGAGGGACTCCGGGGGCCTCATGGAACAGCTGGAATCTGGGGCTTCCCAGCAATTTCCCGATCCCTCAGACACCCGTGATGGTCCGAATCCAGCACAGACCCACCGAGGCCAGGGCAGCGGGAAGCTTTCCGCTCTCACCCAGATTTGTGCTGCTCTCAATCAGTATTTCCCAAAACTGTGAAATGTGTGCACAGCCAAGCTCCCCTCCACCCCAGCGCCCCCCTCCCCCAATAAAAAAGGATTCTCTCATCAGATGGGTGTTCAGAGCTTCCAGAGGAAAATATGAGTGCAATAAGTTTCTTTCCCAGAGAGGCTCACAGGTTAGCATTTCTGTGACATACCTAGGGTTGAAGTCCTTGTTCGAGAAAGAATTTTATATGTTATGTCCCAGGAAGGGAGTTTCACTCGCACATTGACCAGACCAGATGCGAGGATGCAAATACAAGGCCCCTTTATCACTTGCTCGAGCTAAGGTTCGAGTCTCATCCAACGCAGTGGAGTCTTGACAAGGACCCTGCCTCCAAATTCTAAGCAGTTTGTATAGGGTTTGGTTATATAGCAGCATTTTTTAAAATAGGAACTAGCAATATGTTTCCAATTCTGGTCCCTGTCTGGTCCTGTGACTTCAGGGACCAGCATTATGTTTCCAGTTCTTGGTTCCTGTCTGGTCTGTGACTGCAGGGACCAGCACTATGTTTCCAATTCTTGGTCCCTGTCCTGTCCTGTGACTCCACTCCCTCGGCCCTCTCTGCTTGGCTCGGCACCACTGCCTATGCCTCCGACTCCAATAGGCTGTTGCCACGGGCCGGTTTATTTGCCCAGGATGATACTGTTCTCTGAGAAGTCGGGACCTTCTGATGGGGGAAACTGAGACTTAGGCCTGCTGAGTTTCCATCTTTTTTCTGTTTGTTTTTTTGGGTCACACCTGGCGATGCTCAGGGTTCTGGCTCTGCACTCAGGAAGTACTCCTGGCAGTGCTTGGGGGACCGTATGGGATGTCGGGGATAAAAACTCAGGTTGGCCATGTGTAAGGCAAATGCCCTCCGCACTGTGCTATCACTCCAGCCCCAAGTTTCCATCTTAAGGTGGAGCCTGTCATGGCTCTACTTCAGCCTCACAGGTGGAGGGGACCGAGTGGGCTATGTGTGTGTGGGGGAGGGCAGTTCTCAGGCACCTGTTTCTCTGCTGGGCTTGCTCTAGAGGGCTCCTCTTCACATTTGCCTTGGGGGTAGACTTCAGAGACTTGATCCCTAAGACTGTTTCCCAAACTGCCCTGGGGGCATCAGAACCATCCAGGGGAGTCAAAAGTCCTGGTCAAAGTGTGGACACCCAGGCCGAGGGTCTGATGGCAATGTAGGAAGCCTGTGTGGGTGAGGCCCTGGGGCCTGCTTGGGCTCTGAGCCCCGAGAGAGAAGGTACAAATCCCTGGGCATGGGCCATGTCTCCAAGTTTGTGTGGGGGCCACAGAGCAGAGCAACCGGTCACAGGGAGGGAATTACTGAGCAAAGGATGATAAGGGGCACTTCTGGGGGAGGACATGGTGGTCACTGTTTTCTGAGGTAACACGAAAATGCTTTAGGGCAGGGCACACAGAACAGAGCCTGGCCGGGTGCATGTTAGAGCAAGCCCGATGCCAAGGAGGGAAATGGTGACATGTGGGGAACTGGGTGCTGAGGGGCCCCTTGAGGCTGCAGATTTGAACAGCCAGGCTTGGTGAGGGGCAGAGGACTGCGTGCCTGAGGAAAACTCCATGCAGGAACCTGTTCCTTGTTTGACTGAAGCCAGGGAGGAGAGCCCCAAGGGTTCCACTCACCTCGCTAGAGGTTCACTAAGAAAACACAGCAGGCTGGTCTGCGGGCGCTGGTTCTGGTTCTGACTTGGACCAAGTCTTCATGCCCATGGAGCTGCTTTCCAGGAGATGTCTCTTAAATGGCAGATACCCGACGAGGGCATTAAGAGCATTTATTAGCCCGATGGCTAGACCACTGCTAAGTTCTAAAAAATGGCAAAATCCATCGCAAAATCTTGGGTCTTTGATTTTTAAACCCTTCGGCTGATGGGAAATTTCTGCCTGAAGTGGAAATGTCTAGAAGAATGAGTTTCTGACTGAACGGGGTATGAGTGAGGGATTCAGGGGGTTTTAAAGGCATGAGGCTGATGCTGGGAAGGCCGCATTTCTGCCTTCACGCGAATAATGCTATCTGGAGTGGGCTTCCATTCTTGAAACCAGGAGGAAGAAAATCAGCATTTGGGCACTTCCATTTTCACGGTTCAAAATCTCATGGCTTCCTAATTACATCACCCAAAGCCTCTTGAACGGTCCACAGGGTACGGGGTGGGGAAGTTTTATCTAATAATCTTCTTTTCCTCCTTTGAATGGACCAACCATGTCTCCCTCTTTGGTTTTATCAAAGAGGCCTCCAGGACAAAAGCACATCCGATTTTAAGGAAGCTTTAGAGAACGGACTTAAAATTGATCATGCATTTTCGTTTCAGTAAGTTGCAATTTTGATGCCCTTTGATAACCCACTTTAAAGGGCAAACCGTCTTTAATGACAAGGCTCCAAAGAGACGCCTTTCTGAAGAGAAGCTGAAAGCAGGAGAAGAGATGTTTCTTTCATGGAAACTAGGAATTAAAATGACCTTGTCTTTGGAAACTTTTCGCCCACCATTTTGGAGGGTTTTTTACCTTGCCCTTTGGTCTCAGAGAAAGTCAGCCCCAACGGCTGCCTCCAGTGGGTGGGGAGGCATTTAGGGAGGGGCGCTGCTAACTGTTCCCCCAAACCCACTTCCCTGAGCGCTCCCTCTGCCGACTCCTGGCTGCTGACTGTGATAAACAGATGCTCAACCTGAGAAGGCCAGTTCACATGGGACATTATTGGACACTGAGTGTCAGCTATTTCCCATGAGGTACAATAAATTGTGAGGGCAAAACTGACACCACGACAGGCTGCAGCTAACCTTAAGTATCAGCTAAGGCCTCAGTTTCTCTTTCCCCAAAGCAGGACTTGCAGTTTCTGGTAGACTCCCAGTTGAGTAATTTGCCGAGATAAGGAACTGGGCAGTTGGGTCTGGCTAGTCATGAGAGGTCACTGTATCCTCCTTAGAAATTGTTGTTAACCTTTGCCTAATTGATAACCACTGTTGTAATAGGACCAGTGCTAAAAATAGACCAGTATGTAAATCACTTCTTAACTCTGAACCCTATATAAGCTACTTTGATTTCGAATCGGGGTCCATGGGTCCATGTCAAGACTCCACTGCATCAGATGAGACTCCACTGCATCAGCTAGCACTGCCTCGGGCTAGTAAATAAAGTTCCTTTGCTTTTGCATTATCGTGTGTGGACTTAGTCTCTCTGCAACTGGGATCTAAATTTGTATCTAACAACAAAATCTATTGCTTGGTTATGGGGTACACTGGTGGCGCGCAGCCCTTACTCCTGGCTCTCGGAACCGTGCGATGCTGGGGGTTAAACCCAGGCCTTGGGGCTGGAGCGATAGCATAGCGGGTAGGGCGTATGCCTTGCACGCAGCCAACATGGCCAACCCAGGTTTGATTCCCAGTATCCCATATGGTCCCCCGAGCACCGCTAGGAGTAATTCCTGAGTGCATGAGCCAGGAGTAACCCCTGAGCATTGCCGGGTGTGACACAAAAAGCAAAAAAAAAAAAACAAACAAACAAACCCAGGCCTCCCACATACCAAACCTGCACCCCAGCCCGCAGAGGGCTCTCCCATCAAGTCGTGCAGATTAACCATGTGGCAAACCCGTCCACATGGGGGCTTCCTCCCTCTGGGTCTTCCTTGCCTCTCTAGGATGTCCACCCTCTGAGAAGCTGGGTGCTGAGCGGGAGGGCAGTGGCAAATGGGGTTCAGGCCCCTGTCAGGTCCTGCTGCTGGGGGACACAGGGCCAGTGGCCTTTTTTGTGGGGGCTTTTTTTGGGTCACATTCAGCAATGCACAAGGGTTACTCCTGGCTTTGCACTCAGGAAGCACCCTATCAGCAGTGCTCAGGGGACCATATGGGATGCTGGGGATCGAACCCGGGTTGGCCGCATGCAAGGCAAATGCCCTACCCCCTGTACTATCGCTCCAGCCCTGCCAGTGGTCTCTGAGTTGTGCCACCCTGCATGGTGGTCACCCTCCTCCTGCCAGCCCCCCTCATCTGGGTATCACTGCCCAGGGCAAAGAAAGGACTTCCCATAGCCTGTTTGTTCCCTGGGACAATGACAGGCTGGAATGGGTGAGACACAGGGGGCGTGACACCAGCTTAGCCAACCAACGACGACAACGACTTGAAACAGAGCAAAACTGGGGCTAAACTCGAATGCTTGGTTTCCTGCCAGAAAGAAGGAAGGCTGGGCTTTGAGACGGCTTGGTGGCAAGGCACACTCCCCGCGGCTGGTCTCAAAGCACTGTCCCCACTCCTCAGGAGCTGGGTTTGGAGACTCCAGGCTCAACTCCGGGAGGAGTTTGAAACACGCTGAACCCACGTGGTCCCCGTCACTCGTGGACCTGGCTCCCCGGCCCCATCTACAGAGCCTGAGACTTTAGCGTTTCCTCCCAGACACCCACGACACGCTTTGGAAGGGAAACCGGGTCTGAGTAATGCCAAAGTAATGCCTCGAGTGTGTCGTGTCCTAATCTTGGATAGAAGGAAGACGAGACTGGCAGGAGGGACTCCCCAGCACCCACGAAGACGCACTCATGGAAGACAGAGCTTCGGGAGCAGGAGTTCCGACTCCCGGCTGCTTTTCACGGTCTATGTAAACGGCCGGAAAACTGATGGTTGTCACCTGGTCCATTCCCATCTGAGCACACCACAAGCATCTGAGCATTGCCACCTTGGTGGGAGTTTGCAAGGAAAACCTGATCTTTCGGGTGGTCCGAGATGGACTTCCTGCCTCAGAGACTGAGGTCCTTGGAGGAGGTGGCTGGGCTGAAAGCCTGGGGACCTGAATACCACCGGCTCGGCTGGCCCTGGCTGCTGCAGGAGTGGCTGGAAGGAAACCTGTTACTTCCTTCTCATCCCTGGGTTCCAGTTACAGTCCCTCAATCCCCTCACTTCACACACACACACACACACACACACACACACACACACACACACACACACACACACACACCCAAAGAGGGCCATTAATCCCCAGGCAGTGAACAACAGAGATGGGCGTGGGAAAGAGACAAGAATTTGGAAAAAGTATAAATAAATGTTTCCAGTAAACCACATGCCCAGGGCCCCGCCCACGGCCCCCGCTCTCTGGTGAGTGTCTAGGGGAGCTGGTACCCGCTGCCCTGCAGTTAGGGGATGCTGTGTATCTTGCCCCGCCAGGGACAATTTCCCCAGCACACGGGTGGGGGGGGGGGGTTGGGTGGACTTATCACCAGAGCAGCTTCGGGCATGTGGGTGGGTCCTGGAATTTGCCTCACAGGAGCAAGGTCTGGCTCCCACCCCAGGGCAAGGGACCAGTCAAAGTGCCTTAGCCACCACTTGCCTCTGAAACTCCCCTACAGGCTTTTTGCGGGGGGGGGGGGGTTAGGGAGGGCAGAAAGGAGGAGGGTGAGATAATTCAAGGGGTGCTGACTGAGCTGCTCAGGATCTATTCCTGTTTCTGTGCTCGAGAGACCCCTGGGGTGGGCACTTGCTTTGCAATGGGTTTGATCCCCGGCATTCCATCCCTGAGCACCTCCAGGAATGATTCCTGAGTGCAGAGCCAGGAGTAAGCCCCGAGCATCGACAAGTATGACCCCCCCTTTCCCTCCCCCCAAAAAACGACTCCTTGGGCTGCAGCCACAGTACAGCAGGGAGGGTGCTTGCTTTGCCTGTGGCTGACCTGGGTTGGATCCCCACCCCTTGGGGCCAGAGAGATGGTACAGCAGGTCAGGCATTGGCCTTGCATACAGCCAATCTGGGTTTGATTCCCAGGCCCCCATAGGGTCCCTACAGGAGTGATCTTTGAGTGCAGGACCAGTAGCAAACCCCGAGCACCTGCAGGTGTGGCCCAAACAAAACCCAAACTAAGCAAACGAGAAATGGTTCCTGGCGGCGTCTGGGGGAGCATCAGATGCAATGCAGCGGGTTTGAACAGGGGTGGGTGGGATGCAAGACAAGCACTTTCCCCCCCCCCGTCTTCTCTCTCTGCCCACCCCCCTACCCCCCTGGCCAGACTTTCTGAAGGAGTGTCAAGTGGTCACATAATTAAAACCACCACCATACAAAGAGAGACCAGAGACCAAGGAAAGCACCATAAAACCAGCCACTACACACAATTCTCACACTTCCTGCCTCTGGAGTCCCAGAATCAGATCTGCGATCAATGTGACAAGTCTTGGACTAGTGTCTGGTGACCCAGTGACCCTTTCAGTAAATGCCCTACGTATGGATTTCATCTTTGACCTGACATTCGGATGACTGCCCCCATTGTACACTCATCCACGTTGCTAGTATTTTCTAGGGCAGGTGACCACATCCATGCCATACATTTTTAGTCAACGAGGTGCTAAATAAAACGTAGAAATAAAAACGGTTAAGTACACAATGACATTTTAATAACGTGAACACAAAAACAACACAAACATGTTCCAATCGGTGACACGATACTACAAACGTGATTCTGAGCATCTGCAAACCCATCAAATTTCTCCGTGGAAGCAGGAACAAGGCCATAAAAAAAAATTGAGTTCCTTTCCCCTGAGAGAGAACCGTTTCTCAGCACACACTCAGATGCACACAAAATGGAAATAAGAAATAAAGGGATGTGTTGTTTTTCTCTTTTTTTTTTTTAAAGATAACCTAGGCCGACACAAATCAAGCTACCCCACTGGTGTTTGAGTGACACGTGTTTTTTTTTTTTATGATCCTCATTACATCTGTGTAAGGAAATGCCACTGATCTCACAATTCACAGCACCCACGTCTTCAAACCTGTGGGAAGAAGAAGGCCACGGGGCAGGCAGCCGCTGTCAGCATCTGCTATCCAGGCTTGCGTTTTTCCTCAAGTCTCTGTGCAGTTATCTGGGGACCAACAAACTCAATTTGTAAGTCTACAACTATACCTCATGGTGTTTCACTAATACAAATTAAAAAAAAAAAGAATAAACCGATTTAAAAGTTAAACAAACAACAACAACAAGCTCAGTGACTATCTCTGGAGGCCTGGTGGGCTCATGGGAGCTCCCCTCTGTTTTGTGGGGGGGGGGCATCAGAAAGGATGTTTGGGGTGGCAGATGTCAATGGGACACCTTAGTCAGGGCTTAGGTCCTAGCTGGGCCAAGCCCACTGTCTGTGGAACTTTTGAACTCAAGGCTGAAAGCACAGTTCCATTTGCTTTGCCTGGGGTCAGATCCAGTGGTGCTCTGGGGGCAACTCCTGGCTCTGTGCACGGGGATCACTGCTGGGGGTGCTCAGGGGGACCATATTGTTAAGTTCCGGGACAGGAGTTTCGCTCGCACATTGACCAGACCGGACACGAGCCTACAAAGTCAAGGCCCCTTTATGGCTCGCTCGAGCTAGGGTCCGAGTCTCATCCAACGCAGTGGAGTCTTGACAAAGACCCTGACTCTGAATTCTGAGCAGCTTATCTAGGGTTTGGTTACATAACAGCGTGTTTCTAGGAACTGGCAATATGTTTCTAATTCTTGGTCCCTGTCCGGTCCTGTGCCTTCCACTCCCTTGCCCCTTTCTGCTTGGCTGGACAGCACTGTCAATGGCCCCTGCTCTGATAGGCTATTCCCATGGGGCGGTTTATCTGCCTAGGGTGATATTGTTTTCTGAGAAGTTGGGAATTTCTGATGGGGGAAACCGAGACTTAGGCCTGCTGAGTTTCAGTCTTAAAGTGGAGCCTGTCATGATTCCACTTTAGCCTCACATTGTGTGGTGCCGGGGATGGAGCCACGGGGATGGCTGTGGGCAAGGCAAGTGTGTTCCCGCCTGCACGAGATCCATCGCTCTGGCCCAAGAGCTGTTCTATCTTTTTTGGCGGGAGAGGGGGAGGAGGGTTTGGGCCACCCCCTGTGGTGCTCCAGGCTTACTCCTAGCTCTATGCTGAGAGCTCACTCCTGGTGCTGCTGGGGGGAACTCTAGGGGTCCAGCATCACAGAATCTGAGTGGGCAGCCCCCCCCATGGTACTTTCTCTCTGTCCACCGTGGTTCCATCTGTCTGTGCTAAAGGCGGCAGGGTCACACCCCTGCAGGACACTGTTAAGAGGGGTAGGGCGGGTGCTGGGGACCTGGACGTGGGCCTCCTGCCTCTGACCTCCAAAAGGACACACACGCTGGGAGCACTGGTGGCCCAGGGAGAAATGTGACACCTTCGAGCTGTTTCCTCTGGGGTCTGCGTCCAGCCTCCAGGTGGTGGATGACAGCAGCTGCCACGGGAGACATAGCACTGCCTCACCATTTTCCAGGAGGGACTGGGTGTGTCTCCTTCCGGTTCTGGTTTTGGGCCTGCAGGGGAGGCCCAAGTCTCCCCTTTTGCTCTGACCATCCTGAGCACTGATTTCCAGGTGGGACTTGTCAGAGACTGATTTAAAAAAAAAAAAGCACCCCCCACCCCCTGCACACTGATCCTACATCTGAGTCTTCCCTAAAGCACCTGGCCACTCGTCTCCGACGGGGCAGCACATCTTGCCCAGGGGCCTTACCTTCTGCCCTGGTAGGTGGTCAGCTCCTCCTGCAGGATGGATGCTCTCTTCTGAAGGAAGTTCACCTGGAAGAGACACGTGGCATGAGGAGAAGCTGATGTGGCCTTTGTGGTCATGTGGCTGCCGCAGCCCGGGCAGAGAGTGCTTCCGTTCAGCACCCCTGGGTCTGTGTCAGGCCTCTGGGTGCCCCCCGTCTTTTTAAAATTTTTTTTTTGTGTAGGATTACTGCTATTTATTCAGCCACTGATTAGGCTGATTGAATTGTGCATGAACTCCATGCTCCCCCACTCACACGTCTTTGACCCCCGGCACCCCTGCTGAACAGCCCTTTCAGCCAGAGAGACAAGTACAGCAGGTAGGGCACTTGCCTGGCATGCAGCTGACCGGGGTTTGAACCCCAGTGCCTCAGATGGTCCCTGAGCACCTCCAGGAGAGATCCCTGAGCAGCGCCAGGTGTGGCCCGGAAGCCAAAAAAAAAAAAAGAGTTCTGATTCCTCATTCCAGAGCCTTGGAAGGGAGGCAGGTCTCTCCATGCCTATCCCCACTCCTTTCATCCCTGCTATACCCCGCTCCTTCCCACCCAACTGCCCCATGGCACGAGCCCTTGCTTGGCCACCTGACTCCCACCCACCGTTACCTCACCCCTGCGGAACTCTTCCACTGCTCCCCCTGCACCCTCAGCCAGCCGCCCGCCCCCTCTGCTCTCTATTCCTGGGCCCTGCCGGAAGTGCTCCTTGCACCGCCTTTTGCGCTCCATCTATCTTGCCCTCCACTCTAAGTGCTCCCGGGCAGAGAGATGTTCACTGGCCACTGCTGCCTCTGTTCTCTCTCTGTGGAAGGGCGCAGGGCATGGCTGCACCAGGGACACCTGCCTTCTGGGGACCTTGGGCCACTGTGCGGTTACCTGGGAGGGGGGTGCAGATACAGACTATGGTTGCTGTTGGTTATTTTTTTGTCTTTTTGGGTCACGCCCAGTGATGCTCGGGGATTACTCCTAGCTCTGCACTCAGGAATCACTCCTGGCGGTACTTGGGGGACCACAGGAGATGCCCGGGATTGAACCCGGTTGGCGGCATGCAAGGCAAATGCCCTCCCTGCTGTGCTATTGCTCTGGAGCCCAGATACAGACTATGACGGGGTTCTGCAAGGGGACTGACCCAGAGCTCGGGCTGGAGTCAGACCTATCTGGGTTCAAGGCAGGTCCAGGGTACCCAGAAGTCAGTCAGATGGGTGAGGCTGCATCTGGGGAGCAGGGGTGAGGGGTTGGGTGGGGGCAGCAACAGCTCCTCCTCGCCCAGGTTTGCAGGATGGTGGGATGTGACGGAAACTGTCTGGGGTGGGGGACCAGGCCCTCTCCTTGGGGATCTTCACAACTGGTTTTGATTGTTTTGCAAGCACATATTTTTGAATCCTTTTCAAGTTTGTTTTGTTTGGGACCACATCCGGAGATATGCAGGGTGTACTCCTGGCTCTGTGCTCAGAGAACACTCCTGGTGGGCTCAGGGGACCACATGGGCTCCAGGGATCGAACCCATGTAGGCCAGGTGCAACACAAGTGCCCTATTCACTGTAATCTCTTTCCAGTCTGATCTCTGTACTGGCTCTTTTTTTTTTGGGAGGGGGGGTCACACCTGGCGATGCTCAGGGGTTACTCCTGGCTCTGCACTCAGGAATTACTCCTGGTGGTGCTCGGGGGACCATATGGGATGCTGGGGATCGAACCCGGGTTGGCTGCATGCAAAGCAAACACCCTACCCGCCGTGCTATCGCTCCAGCCCCAAAATCTTCGTACTCTTAAAGGTATCTGTATGTCAGGCGGAAAATCCCAAGTACCCACGACCAGGTGCAAACAGGTAGATGCGGTCTTCTTTTGCGAGTGGTGGTCTGGATTACACCTGGCTCTGAGTTCAGGGATTCTTCCTGCTGGTGCTCAGAGCCAGGGAGCTAACCAGGGTTGGCCTGCATGCCAGGGACCTGCCTCCCCCAACCCCGCCTCCCCGCCACCCCGCCTTTCATCATCTCTCTGGCTCTCTGCTATGTCTTGAACGCAAAGCAAGAGTCAGTGGATCTGATTGCTTGCCAACAGTTTACTCTTGCGTTTTATTTTTTTTTGGGTCTGCAGTGAAACCATGGCAACGTCTGGTTCCAAAATGAAGTTATGCAAGAGAGCAAGGGCTGGCGGGAGAGGAAATGGAGGGAAGGGGCACACTATCCTGTCCGCAGGGACCCGGCCCAGCAGCCCACTCTGCCTCCGCCTGGGTTCACAGTAGCCCAGAGCTCCCAGACCAGGGGACACTGGGTCACTCCTGCAGATGCAAACCCCATGCGGATTCAGCAACTCTCCCCCCAGTCCCACTCAGCAATCAGAATGCCAGCCACTTGGAGCAAACACAGCACCTGCTTTCAACCCGACTTCGCTCATGAGCTCTTGGGCCCCAGGATTCCTCCAGGTAGCGACTGCCAACACCCCGGTCCTCCCTCTCCAGGCCAGTGTCCAGTTTAGGAGGTGGCTTTTTATTATGGAATGAGAAGAATGAGAGGAATGGTATGAAACCATAGGTGATAACAGAAGCTGCTTCCTTTCTTTTTCCTTGACCCTTCTCCTTCCCTCTCTCCTCCAGCCCTCCCTCAAAACAAAAATAGCTCCTTTAATTATTATTGTTATTATTAATTTATTTTTGGTTTGTTTCTTTGAAGGGGTCATACTCGGCTGTGCTCAGGGATTTTATTCCTGGATCTGCGCTCAGGATCCTTCCTGGTGGGGCTCAGGGGACCATACCTGGTCCCAGGGAATCAAACCCAGGTTGCCCATGCCCTGTGGGTACCATCACACTGGCCCATGAAACCAGACTCCTGTAAAGGTGCCCGGCCTCCCCCAGGAGAGCCCCTTCTGATGCTGACAATCTCCCACATGAAAGGAGGCAACTTGGAAAATCTGACTTGGCCTCTAGGAGCAATAGCAAGTGAGCATCCCAGTCTTCAGAGGGGAGACTCTTTATTGCAGGGAACGTGAAGGGGACGAGTCCAAGTCACTCCACATTCCATCTGGCCCGTGGTCAGTCACGCTTGTGGGCGGGATCAAGCTCCACCACTTGCTTTCTCTGCAAAGGCACTTGCTGAGTGCCCACTATGGAACAGACACGGAGAGCAAAGAACTCTCTCTCCAGGAGATTTGCAGGAAAAAAGGGCATGTTTTAAATTTCAAAGTGTATTACAAATGGGACTACGAGGAGCTTTCTCAAGTCTGAGTTCAAACACTGTCTAAAAAAATAAGCAGCGGTATAAAAAAATACATGTTGCGACACATAAAAGGTATTTTAAGATGTAAGCAGAGCAAAAACTAAGCAGGGAGTTTTAAAGAAGCAGTCATCTGAATTTTGTTATTAAGACTATATATATATAATATATGTATATATTTGGTTTAGGGACTCTACTCAATGGTGCTAAGAGGCTGCTCCTAGCTCTGTGCTCAGTGGTATACCCTCTGGCAGTGTTCAAGGGACCATATGTGGTGACTGGGATTTGAACCAGGGTCAGAGAGATGTAAGGGAAGCACCACTGTCCTGTCTCTACAGCCCCAAGAAATATTTACCTTTAAATCAACCTTTTCTCTCCATTCATGAACAAAACCAAGAACTGTCCACTTCACTGAGGTATATGTACCCTAATTGTTTGCAGAGCCATCTGTCATTCTGCCTGGACTTTAACATGCACCTTAGAATCTCTAAGAGCTCTCGAAAGTCCACCAGAGAGAAAGAGCTGTGAGTTAAGCTCTTGTCACCTCCTTGGCTCAGCCCCTCTGCAGCCTAGGGACACAGCATGGGGTGGGCAGCCCCGGTTAAAGTGGGAGGCTGGAAGGGACGGTGCACTGGAAATACATTCAGCCAATCTTCTCAGTTCCATGGGTGTTTTTCAGAGACTCTTAAGATGAGTTATTGTATTTGGGAGGAAAAACTGTCTAAAATAATGCCACACTCAGAAATAAATTTGTCCCGCTGAACTGGGACTAGAGAAATGCTATCACATTAATTTCTGGGAGAAACCTCCAAACTCATAGGCAAGTTTCCTTCCAGAGTCCAGGGGTCATGGAAACCCCATGGGAAGGGGCCAACCCCGCAATTACCTGGGACTTCAGGGAGGAGATGGTGTCCTCCAGCTCCTGTCTCAGAGAGGCCGGCATCAGCCCCTTGAACTTTGTTTCATACTCTTGTCGTATGTAGGTTATCTGAAGCAAAAGAAGAGAAAAGGAAAGCTTAACTTTTATTGTTTTTATTCTGGAAACAGTGATTTTTGAATGCAAGAACTTTCAGGCTAGGCAGCACTAGGGAAAGGGGACCGAATTCTGTGTGGTCTGATACTCAGGAATAAAGATGAATAAAGATAAAGAAAGGAAAACAAAAAGATGAAGAAAGAGGAAATATGCTTTTTCCCCCCTCTTGTATAACAAATCAAACCTTTGTTTATATTATTATTTTTCTTTTTTAAATATTTTTTATTTTATAAAATAGTTCACATTATTTCATTACATTTGATATTCAAACACCAATCCCACCACCATTATACCTTCCCACCATGGAAATGTGCTTATAAACCTACACAGACAGACAGACCCGAGAAGAAATGATTTTTTCCAAATGAGCACTGGAGCAGTCCTAGGCCTGCCTCTTCTCTCCTTGCCCGCATGTGCTCTGCTAACCCTCTGCCCTTGGTCAGGCCGAGGGCCACCATGCAGCTCACAGCCATGCAACACCAGCTCTCTGAGGACAATTTATAGCAAGTCTTTGGGGTGGGGGGAGGGTGACAGAAACACTGTGCCTCTGAGCTCCTGACAGGATCCCAGACCGCAAATTCATGCCCTGTCTTTTAGTGTCTTCCAACCCTGGAACTGCATAAGTCTTTGTCCTCGAGTTTCACTCTGCTTCCAGGATACTATCAGAGCTAACTCACAGAGGGTCAGAATGAGGCTGGCCGAGGGAAGGGCTGAGACTCAGTTCATTCAGCCCAGGAACATCTACAAGGGAGAGATTTGTAGACTTCTAGAAAGGCGACAAGGTTTTTTTGTAGATCTTGTAAAACTGACAAGGAATGTGGAGATCTTGTCGCATCTACAAGATGGACAGAATCACACGAGGAAGGCAGAGGCGCGTCCGTGGAGGAGTGTGCCCAGGCAGGAGGAAGGAATGTGACTGGGTCTGCCTTGGTGGCTGGTTGCAGCTGTGCCTGCATTCCTCTCCTGGCCGACAGGAATTCAAAAACCATTGCACGTGGGGCTGGAGCGATAGCACAGTGGGGAGGGCATTTGCCTTGCACGCAGCCCACCTGGGTCCAATTCCCAGCATCCCATAGGGTCCCCTGAGCACCGCCAGGAGTAATTCCTGAGTGCAGGGCCAGGAGTAACCCCTGTGCATCGCCAATGTAAGCCAAAAAGAAAAAACAAAAACAAAAACATTGCACACATCCTGTGTGATTGTTAATCCGCCTTGCAGCCTATGCCATGAGTGATGGGCTGGCCATACCAGGAGCTGGACTCTGGAGGCATGTGCAAAGTGACGGTTCTGTCACAACTCTGGGTCCACTTCCCAGTGCTGTCTGTCATTCTCCAAGGTGCTGGGGAAGTCTGGTGATCAGCTCATCTTTTTCCAGGTTTGTGTGGCTTTCTCTGCTTGGGTGTCCATGATTTTCTTTTTCTTTTTCCCGATTCTTAGCCTCACTAGGATATGCCGTATCTGTTATTCATCATTCTACATAACTTTCCTGAGATGTTGTGGATGCCCCCCCGCTTTTTTGATTCTTTGAAGAACATTTCTTCTGTCCAAAGGTTCATACGATTATTAGAGATGTTCATATTATATGCAACTGTTTTGTTCTTTTCTTCAGGAACACAGACTCTATGTTGGTTCTTTCATGCTTTTCCATAATGATAATTTTCTCAATTTGCCTATGTTGGTCCTATGGTTGTGGAGATTTTCCTCATCACTATTATTACACATTTTTATTTCATTCTGATTTCCTCTGGTCTGGTCACTCCATTTCCTTGACTGTTATTATTTTTCTGTTTTTGTTTCTTTGAATAGAATTTCAATCTCTGCAATCTTTTGGTCTGTCAGCCATGATTTCAAAATGCTAACAGATCATGTTTCAACTCTGTCTAATGTTCTATCATTGGTAAATACACAGTCCTTCTTTGTTCTTTTTGACTCCCCCCTGCCTTTTTCCTTGAAAGAAAGAATTATCAAAGAATTTGCAGATAATTAGGCCTTGTGGAGAACTGTTTGTCATCAAGAACTGAAGTTTGTCTGAACCTTCCCCTTATTTCTTGGGTAATTTCTGAATTAACAGGTGTTTTGTTTCCTTTTATATACATTCCTTCTTTCTCTCTTCATCAAGCAAGGATGTTCTCTTATTTAAATTTTTTTTTTAATGTGGGGCTCGAGAGATAGTATAGTGGGTAGGGCACTTGCCTTGCACACAACTGACCTAGGTTCAAACTGGCACCCTTATATATGATCCCTTGAACCTTGTCAGGAAAGATCCCTGAGCACAGAACCCGAGTTAATCCCTGAGCACCAGGTTTGGCCTCAAAACAAGTTTTTTTTTTTAATTTAATTTGGGGCTTGAGCGGGCCCAGTAACGTCTCCATTGGAGACTTTGTTGTTCGATTCCTCCACCTCTCTCGGAGAGCCCGGCAAGCTACCGAGAGTATTCGATATGCCAGACACAGTAACAACAAAGTCTCCAATAGAGCAATAGAGACGTTACTGGGCCCGCTCGAGCAAATTTGGGGCTGGAGCCATAGCACAGCAGGTAGGGTGCTTGCCTTGCACGTAGCCGACCCAGGTTTGATTCTTCTGCCCCTCTCGGAGAGCCTAGCAAATTATTGAGAGTATCCCTCCCACACGGCAGAGCCTGGCAAGCTCCTCATGGCATATTCGATATGCCAAAAACGATAACAACAAGTCTCACAATGGAGATGTTACTGGTGTCCACTTGAGCAATTTGATGAACAACGGGTAGACAGTGCTACAGTGCATTTAATTTGATTTGATGGAACCAACACAATGATTTGCTGAATATTGAGGTAGCTAGCGGGCCTGAGCAGAAAGTTGGAACTCTGATCAAGTACTCGGCAGAGGTCACGCCAACTCCGAGAGTCCTTTGGTGAAGACTCGCTGTTTCTCTTGCTTGTCTGACTCCACTTTTCACACCTGCTGCCATCAGCTACAGAAAACTGTGTGAGCAATTTGCTGGGTGATTGCCACTGACCCCTTCCTTCCATCACTTTTTAAATTCAGCAGGAGACATTTCCCAACTTTGAGGATCCAGGCAGGGTGCTCCCTGTCTCCTTCTTCTCCTTTGTTTTTATAGATGGATGAATCTGAGTGAGGTGAAAAGGAGCTCTTGAAATTCTGAAACGACCTTGCCTAGGAATGAGAGACAATCAGGAATATATTACAATCCTGCACTTTGGAGCCCAAATCTTGAATTTGGGAAAACAAAATCCTCTTTAAAAAAATCTGTTTTGGGGTCACACTCAGCTGTGCTCAGGGTTTACTTCAGGCTCTGTGCTCAGGGATCACTCCTGGCAGGGTTGGGGCAACCCACCATATATGGTTCTGAGAACGGAATCAGGGTTAGTGGTGTGCAAGGCAAGTACCTTCTCACTGTACCATCTCTCGGGCCTTCCTGTTACTATAAAAAAAAAAAGCCGTGGAAAACTTGAACCAATCTCTTTTGCACTCCGTGTGAGGTCATGTTACTAGTTAACCTTAGTAGCTCTATTTAAATGTTCGCAAACATTTACCAAGCACTTTTTATGCACCAGGTAATATTCTACGTGTGCGTTAAATGTTTGATCCTTCTGACAACCTGTTGAGGTGAGCCCTGATTTGATCTCTAGTAAATTCTCAAGCACATGTTCTAGCCGCCCTGTTCTGCTGCCACTTGGATAATCGTTCCAAATGCAGAGCTGATTCCTCCCAGCAGGAGAATGATCTCACCGGAACCAACCAGTTGGAGCACGTACATGACCCTCGGGTGGGGAGGGGGAGATGGGTGGGGAAGGGGAAATGGGCTGGACAGCTATGACTGATCTTCCAGAAATCTACCTAGTTATTGCTCTTTTGAAAAATCACCTCTTTTTATTTGTGGGGAGGGGGCATACTCAGCGATGCTCTGGAGTTACTCTTGGCTTTGTACTTAGAAATTACTCCTGGTGGTGCTCAGGGGACCATAGAGGATGCCAGGGATAGAATCCTGGCTGGCTGTGTGCAAGGCAAATGCCCTACCCGTTGTACTATTACTCCGGCCTAAAATCACCCATTTTAGCAATGCCATACTTAATTTCAGCGTGGTAGAGTTCTCCATACTTTCTCATAGGTTTAGAGTTTAAATTTTATATTCATTTGTAAGACAAATTAAAGAATCAATGTAAAGGCAATGCATAGAATCATCTGAATAATGTTGACCAATAGCACATATAAGTACACAGATTATTAAAATTAATTTTTTTTGCCATACCTTGTCGTGCTCAGGGTTTATTTCTGGCTCTATGCTCAGAGATCATTCCTGATGAGCTTGAGGGTGTTGGCCATCAAACCCGGTTTGGCCGTGTGTAAAGTGAGTGCTCTACCCACTGTACCATCTCTCCAGTCCCTGAGTTAGTATTTTGTAATGAGAATACTCAACATGCAATGGAGAAGCAGCAGTGCATGTTTTTGAGTGGATTCTTTATTGGATTCCTGAAAACGGTTGGGGCACACAGGGATTTCCCCCAGACTCCTGCTGGTGGCTGGGCTCACAGAGAGGAAACCGTTATCCATGCTGAGTGGTTTAAGGGAAGGGTATCAGTCCAAAACTCTCCAGCTGGGCATCAAGAAGTAGTACAGCGGAGGAAAGTACTTGCCTCATATGCAAGGCAATGGGGTTCGGTTCCTGGTACCCCATATGGTCCGCTGAGACCACTAGGAGTGATCCCTGAGCAGAGAGCCAGGAAAAATCCTGAGCACAGCTGGATGTAGCCCAAATAAACACAGCCCCCCTCCCCCCAACCCCTCACTATCCACCTGAACCTCCACTGACTAGAAGTATAGGGGTAGGTTAGGGAAGATGTGAGGCTGGTTCTAATCTGGCTGGATTCTTTTCTTTTTATTTACTGAAGCACCATGAGATACAGTTACAAACTTTCATGAATATGTTTCAGTAACACAACGATCGAGCCCCATCCCTCCACCAGTGCCCATTCTCCACCACCATTATTCCTCGTATCCCTCCCGTAACCCCCACCCCATCCAACCCCCTGCCTCTGTGGTAGGTACAATCCTTATTACTCTCTCTCTACTTTCGTGGCTGCGATAGCACAGTGGTAGGGCGTTTGCCTTGCACGCAGCCAACATGGCCGACCCGAGTTCGATTCCTCCGC
>JAOXYA010295148.1:0-18940 GCA_028565675.1 Sorex palustris | reverse complement strand
CTGGCCAAAGGCACAGCAGCAATTTTGGGGTATCTGGAAGTCTGAAGGTGCCATTAGGCTGCTGATGCACTCGCCTCGCAGGTACAGATTGACCTCCTGGTGGCACCATACCCCCCATTTCATTTATTTTTAAAGTTGTTTTGTTTTAGGAGCCAGTTGCAGTAGTACGGGGGCACTTGCCTTGCGTACAGCTGCCCCCCCCACTTCTGCCCCCAGTGCTCCCTGTGGTTCCCCCAGCACCTTCAGGTGTTTTCCCCAAAATAAATAAGTGAATTGTTTTGGTTTTGGGGCCACGCCTGACATGCCAAAACGCTGCTCGTGGGCTCTGTGCTCCGGGGTCACTCCTGGTCGTGGTCAGGAGACCATGTGGTGCCGGGGGCCTAACCCGGGCCTCCTTCATGCCCACGTGCTCTCCGGCCCATTGAGTGCTCACTCCCTCCAGCTCCATACGTTTTATTTTTCTTTCATGAATTTTTTCACATTCAGTTTCATATTCCCATATGGGTTCTCTCTGAAGAAGCGAGTCTCGGAGCTGGAGCGGTAACACAGTGGGGAGGGCATTTGCCTTACACACAGCCGACCCAGGTTCGATTCCCAGCATCCCAGAGGGTCCCCCGAGCACCGCCAGGAGTAATTCCTGAGTGCAGATCTAGGAGTGACCGCTGTGCGTTGCCGGGTGTGACCCAAAAAGAAAAAAAAAAGAAGCAAGTCTCAGGGTCAGAGATGTAGTTCTGGGTTCAGGTCCTTGCCTTGCCCCAGCTCCACCCTCGTTCAGTCCCTGAGCACCACCAGTGGTGGCCCCCAAACCGGGGAAAAGAAAAAAAACAAAAAACCCAGACTCTAGGGTACCCACTGTATTGAACCCTCAACTGGAGCAGATCAGATGTAAATAAACATGTTTTATGATTCAGAGATAGAAGAGCCCTGCAAACTTCCATGCCTCTTAAAAAAATAATAAAATCTTGCATTTGACTTCAGTCACTATTATTAAATTCCAGTGGATTTAATAATACATTTATTTTTCCTTTTTGGGTCATACCCGGCGATCCTCAGGGGTTACTCCTGGCTCTGCACTCAGGAGTTAACGCCTGGCGGTGCTCAGGGGACCCTATGGGATGCTGGGAATCGAACCCGGGTCGGCCGCGTGCAAGGCAAACGCCCTCCCCGCTGTGCTATCGCTCCAGCCCCAATAATGCATTTCTTTTGAGGGGGCTGGAGTGATAGCACAGCGGGGAGGGCATTTGCGTTGCCACATCGATTCCCAGCATCCCATGTGGTCCCCCCGAGCACTGCCAGGAGTAATTCCTGAGTGCATGAAGCCAGGAGTAACCCCTGTGCATCGCTGGGTGTGACCCAAAAAAAGCAAAAAAAAAATTTTTTTAATTATTTATTTATTTTTTTAGTAAAGCAACATAGTTTTAAAAAAATTTTTAGCAGCATAGTTTTTATTGAATCTTATTTCGAACTACCTGAGGGGAGAGTAAGAGGGGAGATGTGTTCAAGAGAGAACACGGGCGGCCAGGAAACAGAAGAAACAGGCGAGGCTGCCGAGCTGTGTCTGACCCCACCCGCCCTGCCCGCTTTGGGTGCCCTTGCTGCGTGCTGGGCGGGGCGGGAGCCCAGAGCTTTCCAGGCCCGTCTCCGGCTCATCCTGACGGCTCACCTGCTCCATCTTTGTTGCCTTTGGAACCGCATCTCCTGAAAATCAGATATTAGCTTGCTCTATTTTGAGAACAGGAAGGCGGGTGGGGGTTGGATGTCCTCCCGAGGGGAAGTCAAGGGCTATTTGTGGAAGTGGTGGTTGCTGCAGCCACTTTCCCGATCACGTTCGCCCCAGGACAGGGCAGCCAGTCCTTGGGGGCAACTGCCCGACCGAAGCCCTAGACCCACATCAGGACCTGGGGAGAGGCTCTGTCCAGGGGGCCGCGAGGCAGCAGGTGGGAGGCTCCCTCCTGAGAGCTCAGCTGCCCCCGGAGACACAGGAGGCGCAGAGTGTGAATCTAGCCCCCTGCACCCCAGCCCGCTGTGCCCGCCAGGCACCCCATTTCTCTGTTTACTCAGACCCACCGAGACCCAGGAGTCGTGCTCAGCCGGGAGGTGTAGGGATCAGTCTCTTTGTCTTCAGCATCTCTTTGTCAGAGGCTAGATTCCCCAGGTGTTGACCCTGGGTGGGGGCATGGGGGGTGTCCCTTCAAAGCGTGTCTCATTTTTTTGTTTTTCTGTTTGGGTCACACTCAGCAATGCGCAGGGGTTCCTCCTGGCTCTGCACTCAGGAATCACTCCTGGCAGTGCTCAGGGGACCATATGGGATGCCAGGGATCGAACCCGGGTCGGCCGCGCGCAAGGCAAACGCCCTCCCCGCTGTGCTATGGCTCCAGCCCCAAAGCATGTCCCATTTGTTTCTTATTATGCATTTTTGTTTTGTTTTGTTTCTTTCTGGGGGTGGGGTGGGAGAACCACACAGGGGGTGGTGCTCGGGACCTCTTCCTGGCTCAGTGCTCAGGGATCACTCGGGGACCATTAGGGGGTGGGGGATCGAACCCAGATCAGCCGTGCCCAAAAGGCAAGCCCCCGACCTGCTGTACTCCCTCTCCTGCCCCCGCGCCCACGAGATTTATGATGAAGTTGGGGAAGGCTCAGGGGCTTGTGATCCCCCCTGGGGTCCCATCCGTCTCACTGTCCGCCCCTTCTCTCTCTCTCTCTCCCCATCTGCAGTTAAATGAACTGGTGGTGGGCGACACCAGCGGGAAGCTATCTGTGTACAAGAACGATGACAGCCGGCCGTGGCACACCTGCTCCTGCCAGGGCATGGTCTGTTCTCAGAAGCGTGGGCCGTGCGGGGAGGGACACGGAGTCCTGGCTTGGACCAGTCTTGCTCCGGTCACTGTGTCCCTGAGCTCGGGGACACGGTGACCAGGGGCTGTGGGTGTTTGTTTGGCTTGGGGGCAAGCAAGCGATGGTCCTCAGAAACCAGCTGGTCCTCAGGTCCTGGAGGGCAGGGGGGGCCCGGCGCCCCTCCCGGGGTCTCCCTGAGCCTCCCTCTCTCCTTTTGCAGCTGACCTGTGTCGGGGTTGGCGATGTGTGCAATAAAGGAAAAGTAAGGAGCTGGAGTGATAGCACAGCGGGGAGGGCGTTTGCCTTGCGCGCGGCTGACCCGGGTTCGATTCCCAGCATCCCATAGGATCCCCCCCACCTCCCCCCGTGCACTGCCAGGGGTGATTCCTGAGTGCATGAACCAGGAGTAACCCCTGTGCATCACCGGGTGTGACCCAAAAAAGCAAAATTAATTAATTAATTAAAGGGAAGTTGAGTGCTCAGGAACGCACGCGTGGGCAGGATCCCTGACCTCTGGGCGCCGACCCGCGGGCCCACACCCCTGCTTCGCCCCCCAGTCCCCACCCCCCCCGTGCCTCTGTCACCCTCAGAACCTGGTGGTGGCCATCAGCGCCGAAGGCTGGTTTCACTTGTGTGACCTCACCCCCACCAAGGCCCCGGACGCATCCGGGCACCACGAGACGCTGGTGGCCGAAGAGCAGCGCCCCGTCTTCAAGCAGCACATCCCAGCCAACACCAAGGGCATGTTGATCAGCGACATCGGTGGGCGTGCAGCCTCTTGGGGGTGCGGGGGGCTGGGGTTCGGGGGCTGGCAGCCCCTCCAGCTCTTGGGCCGGTATACCGCCCAGGAAATAGTGGTGCCCCCCCACCTCTTATTTTTTTCTAAAGTCTTTGGACCGCACCCAGCGATGCTCAGGGGTCGCTCCTGGCTCTGGGTTCAGGAATCACACCTGGCAAGGGGCTCAGGACCGTGTGGGATGCCGGAGCGGGAACCCAGGTCAGACACGTCCAGAGCAAACGCCCTCCGTGGACTGTCTCTCTCCAGCCTTCCATGCACACTTGCGATGCATGCAGTCGAAAGTTTGGGGGCCATTTTATTCTTTTCGATGACAGCTGGTAGTGCTCTGGGCTCTGCTTGGGGTGGGGGTGAGGGGTGCCAGAGATTGAATCCAGGTCAGCCATGTGTAAGGCAGGCGCCCTACCCACTGTACTAGCTCTCTGGCCCCATTTTGTGGGTATACTTTTATTAATTTATTTATTTATGGGCTGGAGCAATAGCACAGCGGTAGGGCGTTTGCCTTACATGCAGCCAACATCGCCGACCCGAGTTCGATTCCTCCGCCCCTCTCGGAGAGCCCGGCAAGCTACTGAGAGTATCTCGCCCGAACGGCAAAGCCTGGCAAGCTCCCCATGACGTATTCGATATGCCAAAAACAGTTAACAACAATTCTCACAATTTGTTGTGAGATGTTACTGGTGTCCGCTCGAGCAAATCGATGAACAACGGGAGGACAGTGCTTATTTATTTATGGCTTTTTGGCTCAGGGGTTACGCCTAACTGCACTCAGGAATCACCCCTGGCAGTGCTTGGGGGACCCAGTGCGATTCTGGGGATTGAACCCAGGTTGGCTGTGTGCAAGGCAAACACCCTCCCCACTGTGCTATCGCTCCCGCCCCGTGAGTCCTTTTTTTTAATTTTTTTTTTAAAACCAATTTTATTTATTTTACTTTTTGGGTCACACCAGGCGATGCACAGGGGTCACTCCTGGCGGTGCTTAGGGACCATACGGGATGCTGGGAATCGAACCCGGGTCGGCTGCGCGCAAAAGGCAAATGTCCTCCGTGCTGTGCTATCGCTCCAGCCCCTTGAGTCCTTTCAAGTCAGCTGTGATTCTGCACCTGGATTTGCCACAGTGAACGAAAAGACGGAAACTGGGGCTGGGGGCCAGGGAGAGCCCAGAGGGCGACGGTGCAAGCTGGAGGCCTGGGTGGTCCCCCAGCACCGCCAACTCCCTGCACGCCCACGGGGTGCAGCCCCAGCACAGCTGCTGTGTGTCCCTCCCTATTCCCCCCCCCAAAAAAAGGTAGAATTTGAGTCCAAGAAGAGAGCCCCAGGGCTGGAGCACAGGCTCTGCAGGGGGTGCTCCCCCCCACACACACACCTCCTCCCTCCAGTGCTGCCCAGAAACTATGGCTTGAAACTAAAAAGAAAAGAAAATTGTGCTGCCCTTCCTGGACCTTTGCTCCGAAGGGACAGAAACAATATAAAGACAACGAAACAGGGACTGGGGCCATAGTACAGCAGGCAATGCTCACCTTGTAGGTGACTGGCCCCGGGTTCCACCCGCAGCCCCCCATGTGGCCCCCTGGAGCCCTGCCATGAGTGTCCCTGAGCACAGAGCCAGGGGCGCCCAAGCAAACAAACGCGCCCATGGGGCTGGGAGGTGGCTCAGCAGTCAGTGCTCACTCGCCTGTGACCCCTGGTACTGCAGTCAGCAGAGTATTTATTTTTTCAGTGCGGGAGGGAGGAGGGGAGGGTCTGGGGCCACACCGGCAGTGGGGGGCTTACTCTTGGCTCTGTGCTCAGGGATCATGCCTACCAGGGCACCAAACGCCAGGTCAGCTGCGTGCCAGGCAGATGCCCTTCCCAGCGCACGGTCCGCCCTCATTCCTAACCGTAGCAGGGTCCGAATCTAGTTATTGGCTTTTTGGATCATGACAACATTTGCCCACGACCAAGCTCTTGACTTATAGTTAAGCATGATGGTACTGGGGCTGGAGCGATAGCACAGCGGTAGGGCGTTTGCCTTGCCCGCAGCCCAGCCTGGCCGAGCCAGGTTCGATTCCTCCGCCCCTCTAGGAGAGCCTGGCAAGCTACCGAGAGTATCCCGCCCGCACGGCAGAGCCTGGCAAGCTCCCCGTGGCGTATTCGCTATGCCAAACACAGTAACAATAAGTCTCACGATGGAGATGTTACTGGTGCCCGCTCGAGCAAATCGATGAACGATGGGAGGACAGTGCTACAGTGCATTATGGCACTTTGGCCAGGCCCATCTCGATGCCAGGGTAGCACATAGCTCACCGCTTGCCCTGGGTCCATCCAGTCCCTCATCGGGACCCTGCTTTTGGGGGTGCTAGGAAGTGAGGGCAGCTGAGGGCGTAAGTTGAGAGAACAGAGCTGGATTTATTGGGTTACTCCCATCACAGTGGTCACATTCTTCTGGGTTTACTTGTAACTTCTTTCTGTCTGCTCTGTTGACTTGTAAATATTGTTTTTCTCTTCCCCTTAAGTCCTCTGCATAGTTAATTCAGAGCGATTTCCTTTTAGTATGGGCACAAGAAGATAGTTAATGCTATGTTTCTGTAACGTGGGAGCTAATTGACTCCAGATAATATCGCTGTCCTCCCTCCGTCTGGAAGGTGAATGGACGGCAAGAATCAGGCCCCGTGGGTTGTGTCTCCGAGAGAAGAACACGGGAAGTGCCAGAACCCTAAGGAGTGGGGCGCGCGCGAGTGTGTGTGTGTGTGTGTGTGTGTGTGTGTGTGTGAGAGAGAGAGAGAGAGAGAGAGAGAGAGAGAGCTAGAGAGAGAGAGAGAGAGAGAGAGAGAGCTGTGGGGGGCCAGGCACTGGCTTCCAGGCGAGTCTGCTGAGTGGTGTGAAGTTAGTGGGGGAGGGGGAGGGGCCGCGTGGAGCATCCCGGGAGCACCATGGGGCCTCCACGCTCATCCTGGGCTCTGCCTCCAGACGGAGATGGACGCTTCGAGTTGTTGCTCGGTTACACGGACCGGGTGGTTCGCGCCTTCCGCTGGACGGACCTGGGCGAGGGCGCCGACCATACGGCCGGACAGCTGGTGTCACTCAAGAAGTGGGTGCTGGAGGGGCAGGTAGGCCAGAGGCCGGGCGTGGCACAGAGCTCCTGGGACGGGGAGGAAGGGGGAGGGGGAAGAGCAGTCGGGCCTGGCTTTGACGGAGGGACGGGCCTGGCTTTGACGGAGGGATGGGAAGAAGGACGGGTCCCCGCAGGGGGGGGTCTGTCCCCGGCGGGGTCTCAAAGGGGACGTTGAGTGAGGGCAGTGAGGAGGGATCCCAGGGCAGGTCCCGGCTGCACCCACTTGGGGGCGACCCCGGGCAGGCTCCCTGTGGGCTCTGCCCCTCGGCTCCCGCTCAAGCCCCCGTCCCCCGGCACAGGTGGACAGTCTGTCTGTCATGCCAGGGCCCCTGGGCACTCCTGAGCTGATGGTGTCGCAGCCTGGCTGTGCTTATGCCGTCCTCCTGTGCACCTGGAACAAGGACCCCGGGGCCCCTGCCGCCTCCGAGGGGGGCACGGAGGCCAACAGGTAAGGGGAAGCCGACCTGGGGTCAGTGATGTGGGGGGCCTGGAGGCGGCCTCAGTTCTGTGCCCCACTGAAGATGGTCCTCGGGGGGCCCTGGAACACAGGGATTCCCCCCGCCCCCCGGTGGTCCCCAGAAGACGCTGACGAGGTCCCGCCCTGTCTTTCCCACCCGCTGCTGGGCACACGTGCCCAGCGGACTGAGCGATCGGTTTCGAGGCTGCTTCACCTTCTAGGGGCTCTCAGAGCAATTGTGGCCCACCCAGGTCCCGGGGAATTCGGCAGTGGGGTCCCCCCCCCCCCCGTGACCCTCCACTCCCCGCAGGGACGCCCCAGCTGCCCGAGATGTTGTGCTGCACCAGACATCCGGCCGCATCCACAACAAGAACGTGTCCACACACCTGGTCGGCGACATCAAGCGAAGTAGGTGGGGGGGGTCGCACGCCGGTGGGGCTGCGGGAGGGACCGCCCACGTGCCTTGGCCCCTCACCCGTCTGCTCTGGTCTTGCCCGCCTGCCCAACCCAGGCCACTCCCCAGACAGCAGCGGCTCTGGCCTCTTTGCTCTCTGCACGCTGGATGGTGAGTTTATGGCGTCAGCCTTGCTGGTGGGGGTGGGGAGCTGGGGGGGCGGCGGCATGCCCCAGGGCGACGCCCCCGACCTGGCCCCTCTCCCCCCTGCAGGGACGCTGAAGCTGATGGAGGGGGCCGACAAGCTGCTGTGGTCTGTGCAGGTGGACCATCAGCTGTTCGCCCTGGAGAAACTGGATGTCACGGTGGGTGGAGGCCACGGTTCCCCAGATACCCTTCCCTCGGGGGGGAGGGGCAGCACCCACCCCCCCAGCTCCCGCTCTGCCAGCGTCCGTCCTGTTTGTTGGGGGCGGGGGGGCCGGTGGGGTGGGAAGGCCAGGGAGCCAGCCAGGGCTGGGCACTGCCACCCTGTGAGCCGTGGACTGGGTTCTGACGGGAAGCTCTGCAGGTGTGGGTGCTGGGGCGGGCACCCCGGGAGCCCTCGTACGAAGCACACTTCCTCCCTCCCGGGCCCTCGCCTGCACCTTCAGGACAGTGGAGCTCTCTCGGGCTGCGTCCTCCACGCTCCAGGGCGCTGAGCGTTTGGTTGCTAGTGTTTGGGGGGTGAGGGAAGCCAGTCCTGTGGCCTCCCGCAGTGCGGCTGGGCCAGCCCTGTCCGCTAACTGTCCTGCTGGACGAGAGTTGGGGGGGTCAGCGCTTTCCTGCAGAATAACAGCTTCAAAGAGAAGCCAGTTCCCAGGAGGGCCTTCCGGAGTGACTGATGAGTCCCGGCTCCGGATACGCTTTATTTTTCTTCTCCAGTCCTGTTTCTCCGAGCTGTGTGTGGCGCTGCCCCCAGCGTGGGGGTGGGGCTGCCGTTAATGCCCCCCCCACACACACACACACACACACACGCAGCCGGGCTGTGTGTCCTGAGTTGCCTCTGGCCCGGCCCCGCGAGCTGGAGCGATCACTTTGTTTCCATAAGCTCCTGTTTCCTGAGCATGAAATCGGGGTGGCGACTGTCTGCTTTGCCTGTCTGCTCCCCGGCATTACGTAAGGGCCCTCGGCTGGCAGCCCCGCCTCGGTGCCCGGCGCAGGGGAGGGTTTCCTCCGCAGCCGGCCAGCTGCGGCCAACCCGCCCCCCTCAGCGCTTGCCACCCCAGCTCGCTCCGAGACGGCTCCTGGCCGCTCCTGCATCCTGCCCGGGGCCCCTTCCAGGGCGACGGGCAGGAGGAGGTGGTGGCCTGCGCCTGGGACGGACAGACGTACATCATCGACCAGAGCCGCACCGTCGTGCGCTTCCAGGTGGACGAGAACATCCGAGCCTTCTGCGCAGGTGGGCAGCCGTTTGCTCTCTCAGCACATCCCTGCCGTAGTCCACACGCCCACACTCACACACACACAGTCTCACAGGCACAGACTCAGACACAGAGACACACAGACACATACAGAAACACACAAAGAGACACGTACAGAAACACATAAACAGACACACATTCGTGCGCGCGCGCGCACACACACACGTGTTTTGGCCCCTTGGTTAGAGGGCTGGGGCTGGGCACTCAGTTGCCTTTTTTTCCTAACGCAGGGGACACACAAGAGACGGTGAATTTCCATCTCTGAGTGTTACATTTACTTATTTGGATTTGGGGGGGCCACACCCAGCAAGGCTTACAGGCTCCTCCAGTCCCTGTGCGAATCACTCCTCCTTCCTTTCTAAAATTTTTTTTTCTTTTTGGGTCACACCCATCGATGCTCAGGGGTTATTCCTGGCTCTGCACTCAGGAATTACTTCTGGCGGTGCTTGGGGGACCATATGGGATTCCGGGGATTGAACCCAGGTCGGCCGCACGCAAGGCAAACGCCCTACCCACTATGCTATCACTCCGGCCCTCCTTTCTAAGTTTTTTATTATTTTGGCTCTGGAGCCACTCCAAGCCATGCTCAGGGATTCCTCCTGACGCTGCAATCAGGAATTACCCCTGGCGGTGCTGGGGGGACCCTATGGGATGCTGGGGATCGAACCAGGGCCGACTGCATGCCAGGCGAGGACTTTATCCACCGTGCTCTCTGTGGCTCTGGCCCCTGTGCTTAGTAAGGATCCCCCTTGGTGGTGCTTGGGGGGCCATGCGTGGTTCTGGAGATTGAACCAGGGTCCCCCACGAGTGGGGCCCGCGCCCTCCCCGCGGTCCCGCCTCTGAGTATTTGTAGGCTGGGCGGGGGGATGTGTGAAGACCGGGAAAGCACTTTCCCACCAGACCCCGTCAGAACTCTGGGCTCGTCCCCAGCCGAGACCTCGGTGGCAGCAGGAATCTCCTGTGGGGGTCCAGGAAGAGCTTTGGCCACTGAGGCGTGGTCGGGAGCGGCCCGTATGGGTTGGTTGCACACGCCACAGCCTGAGCTGGGCTGGGCTAGCTGCCACGTGAGAGCCTTGCTCTCGGCCCCCTGGATGGTCAGCCCTGCTCCCCGCTGCTCTTGGCCCCAGAGCGTCCTCAGAGACCAGCCGACAGTGCTCAGGGCTTGCTCCTGGCTCAGGGGATCACTCCTGGCGGTGCTCAGGGAACCAGATGTACCCGGGATGGAGCCGGCTTGGTCACAGGCAAGATAAGCACCTCATCCCGGCACGTACTGTCTCCCTGGCCCCTGGCTCTCGTTCCTGTAGCACCCCATGCCCAGGATGGCCGGGAGGGTACTGAGTGCCCTGCGGAACAGGGCCGTGGCGCTGTGGGGTGGGTGGGTGCGCCGCACTGGCTGTCTCACCATGCACTGTGGGCCCCCAAACTTGTTCTCCTGCCCCCTGACCTCCCCCTCCTCCCCCAGGCCTGTACGCTTGCAAGGAGGGCCACAATAGCCCTTGCCTCGTGTACGTCACCTTCAACCAGAAGATCTACGTGTACTGGGAGGTGCGGCTGGAGCGGATGGAGTCCACCAACCTGCTCAAGGTGCTGGGACCTGACCCCGAGTACCAGCGCCTGCTGGCGGAGCTGGGCGTGGGTAAGCGGCAGTGCCAGCCAGAACATGCCCGTGAGACCCTCTTCATCTGGTTGGGGGGGGACGGGGGTGGCAGTGCTTGGGGTCCCCAGCAGTACTCTCCCGCCCCGCACACACAGGCCTACACCCGCAGTGCTCAGGGCTCACTCCCAGCTCTGCACTCGGGGACTCACTTCCAGCAGTGCTTGTGGGGGGGGACCCTGTGGGGTGCTGGGTGGGGATCGAACCTGAGTCCAACACCCTCCGGCTGTGCAGTCACGCTGGCCCCCGAAGACTTCCATTCTGAGCTGGCAGGATGTGCTGCTTGTGCCCAGTTGAGCTGGTGCTGGCCGCCCCCTCAGGGGCCCTGGTGGGGTCTGGGAGCCGTGTGGCCGGGGGGATCGGCCTGGGTTCCTTGGGCACGCACGGCCTACATCCCTGACCCCACTGCTGACTCCCAGTCTCACCAGCTCTTTTTTTTGGGGGGGAGGGGGGTCATACCTGGCGATGCACAGGGATTACTCCTGGCTCTGCACTCAGGAATCACCCCTGGCGGTGCTCAGGGGACCCTATGGGATGCTGGGAATCGAACCTGGGTTGGCCGCGTGTAAGGCAAACGCCCTCCCCGCTGTGCTATTGCTCCAGCCCCACCAGCTCTTTTTTTGTTGTTCATTTGTAAGCCACTCCTGCCAGGGCTTACTCCTGGCACTGCACTCAAGGGCTGACTCCTACTGGACCCATACGGGGTCCTGGGTTTCAAATCCTGTCCCCTGCAAGACAAGCCCCATAGCCTGTTTGTACTGTCTCCCTGACCTGCCAAACCCCCCCCCCAACACACACACACACACCCACACACACACACACACTGTCTGCCCCCCTCAGATCCTGACGACCTCCCAGCTGCCCGTAACCTGCTGCACCAAATCCTCTACCATCCGGATCAGCCTCTGCAGGACACCCCTGCTGGCCACCAGGACCCCACCTAGCTGGGCCGGCCCGGATGCAGCACAGGATTGAGACCCCCCCTCCCCCATGACCCCCGTGTTCGTGGTATTGGCTGGAAGAGGGACCACATTCCAGAGGAACGTGCAAGGATGACGGTGACCCCGGGGGACCTGTGGGACCGCGTCGCCCTCGCGGTGCTCTTTGGTGGAAGACGTGACAAGTCCGTTTTCTTTCACGGCCGCAGGGCTGTGGGGTCTACACTGTCCCTGCCCCCCTGCCAGCCCGGACCTGCCCTGCTGAGAGCCGCCACCCTCAGGAAAATGAGCTTGTCTGCGGGACAGGACAAATGACAAATGACTGGGGTCGGTCGGGGCAGGGGCTGGGACTCACCACGGGGGCTAACCCAGGAGCCACTCCTGACTGTGGCTCAGGGGACCAGCACTGTGCCCAGGGATGGGATACGTGGGATCAGACACACACGCTTTCTACCCTACTGGGGGACAGCCACGCCGTCAGGCAGGGGCCGGGTGACTCCCCCTCGCCACCTCCCATGGCCTCGGCCATTGCCGACTTGAGTTCTTTCCCCCGGGACTGGCACGCGGGGTCGGCTTTCACTTCTGCCGTCTGGCCTTCCGTGTGCCCAGCAAGTCCGATGGTTTGCCTCCACTGACCCCAGAGAGTGGCTCAGCGCTTCCTCAAGTGCAGGGGCCAGTGCTGGGCCCTCCTACCACCGCCCTGCCAGCCTATGGGACGGGAGACCACCCCGTGCGTGGCACGCTGCATCCTGACCCGTTTGCATTCCTGCGCGGCCCTGGGCGCCTTGACGGGGATGCTTTTCAGGTTGCTGGTTGCAGACTCGGGGGGGGTGGGAGGGTGGCATCTCCCCCACCAAATCCAGCAGTTTGGGAATAAATGCAAGCGGACGGAGACTGCCCCGAATCCGTTGCTTGCAGCTGAGGGCAAGGTGCCCCGGGGTCTACTGCCCGCCTCTCCTCCCAGGCAGGGAGGGCTGGGTGACGCTCAGGAGCAGGACGCCAGAAGGGCAGCAGAGGCCTTTATTCCAATGGAGAGCGGCTGAGGAGGGCCCGCCCACCCAGGGCCTGCAGTGACCGGCAGCGGCAGGAAGCGGAGGGGGCAAGAGCGGAAGGCCCAGGAAGGCAGAGGTGATGCTACAAAGGCAGTGAGCCCTTTCCCCGTGCAGGTGGGGTGGCCCGGGCGGCTTGTCTGTCACCCTGGCTCTGCATTCCGGGGTCACTCCCAGCAGGGCTCGGGGACCATGTGGGTGCTGGGGATCAAATCCAGGTTGGCTCCGGGCAAGGCCAGCGCCCTCGGGTCAGCGTCTCGCTCCTCTTCCACCCGGCTCCAGTTCCACTTCGTCCCCAGCGGCCACCACCCCCTCTTACTCTCTCTCGGTGCAGGAAAGCCCCCCCCCCGCCCCCCCGCTCCTGAGGGTCCCGCCTCTCTCTCCACAGAAAAGGCTGCAGAGGGGCTGCATCTCTCTGCTCGGACTCTGGGGGGTGCCAGAGAGCCCCGAGTCCAAATCCAGACAGGCCCACCCACACCCAGGGCCTCAGAGGTGAGTGACAGGGAAGTGCCCCCCCCCCCCAGCCGGAGCCTTCTAGAATGAAGGGACTTGGGGTGGGTTGGGTCGGGGACCCGAGCACCCCGCTTTCCCCGCAGTCCCCCTGTGGGGGCGGACACGTGGTCGGGCCCATGGGTGGCCGGTTCAGCTGCCGTCTCAGCGGGAGGACCAGCGTGGGGACGGGGCCACACACACAAATACACCCGAGAAACTTATCGTGCTCATCCCGCACGTGACTGGTGGTGGCCCCACCCTCCCACCCCACACCTAGGCTTTGCAGAACGGGGGAGGGCCCCCGGCTGTTGAGGGGTCTCCTGGGGGAGAGACCCCAAGAGTTGACCTGAGGAACAGGTATTTGAGGGAGTGGAGCTGGGGGACAGCCACCCTCCTGGGTCCTTTCTGTGAGGAGAGGAAGCGGGGGAGGGGACCAGATGCTGAGTGCAGACTCCCAGGGGGCCAGCAGTCTCCTGGAGAAGCCGAGCGGGGAATGTGACGGCGGGCAGTGGACAGGGGGCAGCCGTGGTCACGGGTCCGGCTCCTGGTCCCCGGGCAGGAAGGGCAGCTCGGGGAAGGGGGCTCTTGGCCGCAGCACACCTCGCTCCAGGTCGATGCAGCACTGGGGGGGCGACACAGGTGACCCCCCCTCCAGCCCTCTGCTTCCCGCCGCTCCCCCTCCCCCCCGCCCCGCCCCTCGGCCCACAGAGGGGACAGCTGCCCGCCTTACCTTGAGGGAAAGCAGAGTCTGCAGCCCGAGGCAGAATTCAGGGCTCTCCGCGTCTGGGGGAGGGGGTGGCCCCAGAGAAGGTGGGGTGCTGGCCCACCCTGCCACCGCCCCCCTCCCAACACGGGCTGGAATCAGGGCCCAGAGCCCCCCGGGGAGAGGACTTACCCACCACCCGAGCTGAGCACGACACCGTCTCCTGGCCCAGCTGCAGCTCCAGCTGTTGTACCTGGGCCAGCCCGGCAGCCGGGACCCCTAGCCTGTGGTGGGCAGAGCTGCTTTTGCCGCGGTCCTGGCCCCAGGAGCTGAAGCTTCCCCTATTACCCAGACTTTGGGCTCTCACCTAAGCCTGCCTTCTCCCCCAGGGCTGCGGGGTGGGGGGGGGTTGTCTCCCATCAGCTGATTTCAGTAAGAGGTTAGTGGAGGTGGGAGCTAGAGCTTGTGCATCCTGAGTTCTTAATAGCTGTCAAGTCAGAGGTTTTTGTTTTGTTTGTTTGTTTGTTTTTGCTTTTTGGGTCACACCGGGCAATTCCCGGGTTACTCCTGGCTCTGCACTCCGGAATTAACTCCTGGAAGTGCTCAGGGATGCTGGGGATCCCCGAGCACAGCATCCCATGTGGGATGTTAGGGATCGAACCCAGGTTAGCTGCGTGGAATGCAAACACCCTCCCCACTGCACTATTGCCCTGGCCCCCAGGTTTTATTTAATTATTTATGTTTGCTTTTTGGGTCACACCTGGCTCTGCGCTCAGGAATTACCCCTGGCAGCGCTCAGGGGACCATATGGGATGCTACTATTTTTTGGCTTGCTTTTTGGGTCACACACACCCAGCAATGCTCGGGGGTTTCTCCTGACTGCCCTCAAGAATCACTACTCCTGGTGGTGCTCAGGGAACCCTGTGGGATGCCGGGAATCGAACCCAGCTCAGCTGTGCGCAAGGCAAATGCCCAACCTGCTGAACTATGACTCCACTTCCCTCAAGGTCTTCAATCTACTCAGACATGGTGACCATCGCAATCTAACCTGGGAATATCTTCATCCCCTTCCACAAACCTCCCCCCCCCTTGCACCCCAACTCAGGGCTGGTTCTTACCCCAGCCGGCGGAGGCATCCCGCCGAGATCTGATTGTGCTGGGTACCCGTGTCCACGGCCGCTCGGAGCACCTGGTCCCGGCACTGAGACAGAGGGGCCGCCGTGATTCCTGGGGGTGCAGGATCGGGGGCCGCCCCGCCTGTCCCAGCCTGCTCATGCTTCTCTTTCAGAAATGAGTGAAGGGAGGAGCTGAACCCTTTAAAAAGTGATTTTTTTACGGGGACACAGCTGGCTGAGGCCGCACAGACCCCACAGAAACGGGATCCACACAGGCACTCAGCAACGCAGTGAGTGCTACACTTAGGAACATTCTGGCCGGAAGCAGGGACATACGCGTTGAGGTTGCAGGGGTGAGGGTGGGGGGCTGAGAGCATCTGATTAGAGGATTCCAGGTCAACCCTAGAGAGAAGCGGAGAGTCACAATGCCGGTGAGGATGTGCAGATGTGGCCGCAGCGAGGTCGGCTGCTGCTCTTGGGACCCACTGGGACCCACTGCACTTGCATCTCACAGATCCGGTGGTTTTCTCATTTCCAACGTTGCATGAGCATCTGCTGTGCGCCTGAAGGTGGCTAGGAGCACAGCAACTCATGCTGCTGTTTTCAAGTGTGAGGGAGTGTATGGGAGGCCAAGCTAGAAGTTAAAGCACTTCCCCTGCCTGTGGCCTGCCCGGTGTGGTCCCCGCCACTGCCCCCCACGTCCAGGAGAGGCCCTTGGGCACAGAACTGGGAGGAGCCCCTGAGCACTGCCTGATGTGGCCCTCGGAACAAAAACCTAACAAGGAAAGGCCTTTTGGTGGGGGGCTGGAGTGATAGTCCAGTGGGGAGGGCGTCTCCCTTGCACATGGCAGACCTGGGTTCAATCCCCACCATCCATCCCATAAGGTCCCCTGAGCAGAGCCAGGAGTAACCCCTGAGCACAGCCGGGTCTGACCCAAAAAACAATCACAATAAAGGGAGCCTGAGCCACACACAGTCCACTGGGTAGGGAACTTGTCTGGCTCACCAACCCGAGTTTGATCTCTAGCACCTCCAGGAGTGTGCTCCCTGAGCTCAGAGCCAAGAGTAAAGCCCTGAATACTGCCAAGTGTGGCCCCCTGCTCCGCAAAAAAAAAAACAAAAAACAGAAAAGAAAAGGCCATTGTGAATGCAATATCAGAAAAGGAGGTAACCACTGAGGCCTGAGAAAGAAATTGTGGGCCAAGGGGCTGGAGCAATAGCACAGCAGGTAGGGCATTTGCCTTGTACACGGCCGACCCGGGTTCGATTCCCAGCATCCCAGATGGTCCCCTGAGCACCGCCGGGTGTGGCCCCGAACCCCCAAAAGGAGTGATGCCAATAGGAAGAGAGTTTAAGGCTGCGGGTCAAGGAGAACGGCCCCCCGGTTTCCCTGCAGGTTGAGCAAGGCTGGGACGCTCTCCCCCTCCCTCCCGGCCCCCTTGCCACCCAGGCGTGTGGGAGACGGGCTCACCTTGCAGCTGACCAGTAGGGCTGGGATCTGGGTCTTGCTGGCCTCCCTTCTGCTCTCCTGGCCGCGAATCAGGGCCTGCACCAGGGCGGACTCACCCTGGCGTCCGCTCTTGTTTCCCTCCGCCAGGCGTCTTTGGATCACGCTGCGAGGCTGCTGGCTCCAACACCGAACAAGGAAGATGGTCCAGGTCCCCCCGAAGGCAGTTCCCCCACCCCTTGCGCGCCCTCACCCCCTGCCAGCTCTGCTGGTTGCTTTCCCCAAGCCCAGGAGCAGGAAAGGGTGGGAGTTTATCCAGGTCTCAAAACAGTCATTATAGGGGTCAGAGCAGTAAGACAGCGGGCAGGGCGTTTGCCTTGCACGTGCCCGACCCAGGCTCAATCCCCGGCATCCCGTATGGTTCCCCCGAGCACCGCCAGGAGTGATTCCTGAGTGCAGAGCCAGGAGGAACCGCTGAGCATCACCAGGTGTGACCCGAAAAGCAAAACAAACACAGTCATCATAACCCTGAGAATCCTAATTGAGATCACACTGGCTGAGGCCAGAGTTAGCTCAGTGGATGGGAGTGTGTGCTCTGAAGCAATAAGCCAAAAACCAAACCACCACCTCCAAAAATACCGTACTACTGGGCCCAGAGCAATAGCACAGCGGGTAGGGCGTTTGCCTTGCACGCAGCCAACATGGCCGACCCGAGTTCGATTCCTCCGCCCCTCTCGGAGAGCCCGGCAAGCTACCGAGAGGATCTCGCCCGTACGGCAGAGCCTGGCAAGCTACCCATGATGTATTCGATATGCCAAACACAGTAACAAGAAGTCTCACAAAGGAGACGTTACTGGGCCCGCTTGAGCAAATCGATGAACAACAGGGTGACCGTGACCATGACAGCCAACCTGGGTTTGATTCCCAGCATCCCATATGGTCCCCTGAGCACCACCAGGGGTGATTCCTGAGTGCAGAGCCAGGAGTGACCCCTGAGCATCGCTGGGTGTGACCCCCCTTCGCCCCCCCCCCAAAAAAAGCAAAAAATGAAAATACCATACTCTTGAGTAGTACAGCAGGGAGGATGCTTGCCTTGCATGTGGCTGACCCGGGTTCGATCCCCAGCACCCCACAGGATCCCTGCAGCCCCAATGGGAGTGATCCCTGAGCACAGAGCCAGGAGTAAACCCTGTGCATCACCAGGTATCACACACACACACACACACACAATTATTTATTGGGGGGGAGGGGTAGAAGGGTGAAGGAATCACACCTGGTAGCACTCAGTGGCCTCCCCTAGCCTTGTGCTCAGGGTTGTGGTGCTTGGGAGACTGGGGGGTGGGGTGGGGGAGGGGCCGGAGCCACTGGCCTCCACTCAGAGTCAGCCACACTGCAGAGCAAGTGTGGGAACCCCTGTACTCCGCCTCTTGTCCTGCCGTTGGTCTAGAACCCTGGTTTGCTGAGAGAGGAGGGAACAGAAGTCTGCTATTCTAGGTTGGACTGACCTACAGCGGATAGGACCTTTCAGAATTTGGGGTTGGGGGGGGAGGGAAATACTCTCAGGCCTCCAGCCTAGTTCTTGGACAATTCTCCCCACTGAGAGCGCTCCCTTCGGTGGGCTGCCAAGCCTGGGGCTGAAGGATGATAAGACACAGAAACCAAGTCAATGGAAGGGAGCTGGAGCGATAGCACAGAGGGGAGGGCGTTTGCACACAGCCGACCCGGGTTCGATTCCCAGCATCCCATAGGGTACCCTGAGCACCGCCAGGAGTAATTCCTGAGTGCAGAGCCAAGAGTAACCCCTATGCATCACTGGGTGTGACCCGCAAAAAAAAAACCCACAAAGACAATGGAAGGAGAAAAGTCAGGGGCTAGGAGTGCAGCTCCACGGGGGAGCGCCCCCCTCAACGTACCCCACCCAACGCACCCCCAGACACACACGCCAGGCCCTGGCTTCAGTTCCCAGCGTCAGGGGAAATGGAACAGAAGTCAAAGTCTTCAGAGTTAGGCTGCTGGGGAATCGCCTTTAAGTGTCTTCACCCGCAGTCACCCGCCCCCTGGGAAATTGGTTTGCTGGTCTTGGCAGTGCTGAGGATGGAGCCCAGGGTCTCACACTGCTAAGGCGGGGCTGCAGGGCTCAGCCGCCTTCCCAGCGCTGCCCAGAATGCCTGGCTCCCTCCCTCATTCCTCCCTTCCTCCTCCTCTCTTTCCTTCCCCCTCCCTTCCTCTTTTTTCCTCCCTCCCTCCTTCTCTCTTTACTTCCTTCCTCTCTCCTTTCCTTCCTTCCTCCTCCTTTCCTTCCTCCATCCTTCCCTCTCTCCTTCCTCCCTCCCTCCCTCCTTCAGGCCAGGTTAATCTTCCTAGCTCCAGCAGGGTCCTAGTCTCAGCGTTACTTGCTTTTGGATCACGACAGCATTTGTCCATGATCGTGCCCTCAACTTATAGTTGAGTATCGTGGCGCTTTGGCCTGGCCCATTTCGATGCCAGGGTAGCTCACAGCTTGCCC
>JAOXYA010294755.1:0-18944 GCA_028565675.1 Sorex palustris | reverse complement strand
CAGACACAGTAACAACAAAGTCTCCAATGGAGACGTTACTGGGCCCGCTCAAGCAAATTGACGATCAACGGGAGGGCTTTTACATTTTTTTTTTTTTACATATGCTTAACAGACAGAGCAGACTTGCCCTTTGTAAGTAGTTTCCATGTGACTTCTCTCTCCTGAATATCCTATTTAATGCTTCTCTAGTATTTCTCTAGAAAGTAGAGGCAGTAGATTCTCTTTATGGGTCTAAAGCTTAGAGACTCAAAACATTTTTTTAATTTCACCGATTTTTAGTTTTCATGGAAGTTCCTTTTGAAGAGGTGGATCTAATCACAGGACATTTAAAATACAAAAACTTTCGGTTTCGGAAAATAAGGCTATAATCCTTCTTGGTATCGCAGCTTGGACCGCTGACAGGATTATGTGGTAGCAGTTTTCTCTTAGCGCTAAGGCCATCCAATTTTGAGTTCTCTTACCTTGACTCGCTCTTCCAGAATTCCTCGAGGACCTGTGCAGCAGCCTCTTGAGGATAGGATCTTCACGCCTACTGTCTCCGCAGTGTACAGCACGGTGAGTACTGCGCGATGCTTCTTCTGTTATGTATCTGCTGTTACAGCCTTTGATAATGCAGGCAGTGTTTGAGCAGCATGCAGCGTGTTTGTGGCAAAGGGTTAGGAAAACCCAGAAAGAACTAGTTGTGTTTTAATAATATGGTGGGTAGACCCTTTGAAATTTTTTTGTGGGGAAGGGGGCCTCCAGACTCAGACTCCAGACTCAGCTCAGAAGTCCCCAGCGATTTTTGGGCAACTAAGCCAGCAGCTTAATGTGAAGGACGGGGAATGCGGTGCTGCTTAGACCCTGTGGGGCCAGGCATGACCCCAGGGCTGCACCTCTTGAGGATGGTGATGTTTATCGTGTAGTGACCCTGTGGTGCCGGGTATGTAGCCAGAGATGACTGCATGTGAGTGGGTCCCTGAATCCCTGCACTACCTCTCTATTCCCTAAACCTTTTAGTCTATTATTATTGTTGTTATTATTATTTTAGTAGGTGGGGGGAGTGGCAGGAAGGTGTTTGACCTACACCAAACAGTGTTCAACAGCTACTCCTGGCTCTGTGTTCAGAAGTAAACCCTGCCTGTGCTCAGTGGATCTTATGTGGTACCAGGGATTTGAAAAGGGTTGACTACATGCAAGGCTGCACACCTTACCTCCAGAACTATAGTCCTTTTTGGGTTGGCCCGTATGCAAGGCAAGCACTCTACCTACTATATCTCTCTGACTCATTAAAAGAGCTCTTCTTTTACCAGATGTGAGATGATTATTGCTACTTTGTTTTTACAGTGAGGATGACAAATTGATTATATAAATTAGAACAAATATATGTAAATAAATAGTTAACATTTATTACTAGCATATGATAAAATAATGACCCAGTTACTGTCACATACTAGGCAGAATTAGCTGTGGGAATGGATTGACTGATACTGTTCAACAGAGAAAATATTTATTTAGATGACTTCTAGTAAGTAATAAAATACAGATGGGTGGAAAGTTTGCGCTGTATTTTATGTGATAGGGATACTGAAGAGGTTGTAGTTAAAGCCTTTGAGTTGGATGGTAAAATGCTGCTCTGTACCATAATAAACCATGAATTGTATATAAAAATTGACCAAACCTATGAGAGTACTTGGCCATGGGAAATTAACAGAATAATTTATTGTTTTTATATACATATATTTTTATCGTCAGTAGCAATTACTGTGAGCTTATCAGTATGTCTCAGTTATTATTCTGAGTGCCTCACTTATATTAACTCATTTAATCCTTGTTACAAAGGTAATGAAGTATAAATATATCTCATATGCCAATGAGAGAAGCTGGCATAGTTGTGTGATATCTTGCCCCTTATTGCCCATCTGCTTAGCGGTAGAGCTAAATTTGAACTCAGATAATCTTTTACATTTATTGATTATTGTATTCCAGTCTAGTTCCACACATTATTATATGTGACTTTTTTTTTGATAAACAAGTAAATGGGTTCAGATGAGGTACCTAATTTGAATATAGATCTCTGATTTTATAGCTACTATGAAGTGATGTGTTTCAATATGTGGGATGCTGCCTGCTTTTTGTTAAAGCTCCCACATACTAGGTAAAAAGCTATACACAGTTTTTTTGAAAGTAGAAATCCTGGTAATTTGAAAGTTTTATGGCTCTACTGTTTATAACTGTGATCATACAAACATATTTTTACTGCAGTATTATGAGAGTTCAAGAACCTTTTGATTGGGCTAGAGAGATAGGAGGAGGCCTGGGTTCTATTCCAAGCACTGCATAGTCCCTGGAATGCCCCACCCGTACCGCAGAGCATGGAAGTAATCCCCCTCTGAGCACGGCCTGGTGTGGCTCCCAAACTATCCAGGCATATAACAGATTTAAAGGACCGCCTTGCTCTCTAGGGAATTGGAGACATAGTGCAGGAGTCAAGGCATTGGCCTTGCACATGCCAACGCTGGTTGGATTGCTGGCACCAAATCATCCCTGGAGGAGCTTTGCATCCAGTGTCACTTGTACTGAACCAACGGGAAGGTTGGTTTTGGATTGTCAGGGTTCCTCAGACCTCTTGAACACCATCTTGGAGAATTTCCCTAAACCTCTTCCCCCACTCCACCCCACACAAAAAAAAAAAAACAGAACAACTTCTTGCTCTGGTCTAGGCTCTTTCTTTTGCAAGTTTGCAGTGCTCTGGCCCTGATTCTTTAGTGTGGGGGAGAGCTCAAGTGTGACTTTGTAGATTATGTGTTAAACAGACAGATGCCTTAGTAAGAGTTCATCTGCCTTTCAACCTGGAACTAACTTTACATTTCAGCATTTACATATGTTAGAGTTTATTTATATCCCAGGATATAAATGTTATTAAAAGTCTGAATTGTGAAATTGTTGATAATTGTAATTAAAAATTCTGAGTCCCTTTTCTGCCCATCTTGGTATCTGCTGACAGATGTTTGCGAAAACTAGTTTTCCTTATTAATAACATTTAATGTACTTTCATTTTATTTATTTATTTGCTTTTTGGGTCAGACCCAGCAGTGCACAGGGGTTACTCCTGTACTTAGGAATTACTCCTGGAAGTGCTTGGGAGACCATTTGGGATGCTGGGAATCCAACCCAGGTCGGCTGCGTGCAAGGCATACCCGCTGTGCTATTGCTCCAGCCCCAACACTTAATGTACTTTTAAATTAAATTGTATTCCTAATTAAATACTGTTTGATGTTTACTTACTTGATTTTTCTTTCATATAAGGGATTAACTTTAAAGATACAAAGAATGTTCTACTGATAAATGTCAGCATAAGTGGCTTTTGAGTTTTTCAGATAAGAAAATAGCAGAGGACCAGAGAGCCGGAGAGATAGTACAGGTATTAAAGGACTTGCCTTGTACTGGTAGACCCTGGTTTGATCCCCAGCACTGTAGATGGCCCCCTGAACACCACTAGGAGTGAACTCCGAGCGGAACTAGAGATGAGCTCTGAGCACTGCTAGATGTACCCTCCCATATCTTCCGACCCGCTCCAAATGGTAGAAGCCAGAGAGATCATTCAAAGGGCTGGAGTGCTTGTTGGTGCACTGGTGGGCGTGATCCCCAACTGATGAACCAGGAGTAGTTCTCCTAGCATTGCCAAGTATAGGTGTCCTCCCCCCCCCAGCCAAAAAAAGATGTAGAAAATAGAAACAATAAGCAAGTTTTTTTTTTTATGGTACAAAGCTTTTAAAATGTTTCTTTTTAAAACAAGGGTTGGTAGCCTGCAAGGGGGCCTTAATTCCTGTGCTATCTTCCTGCCTTGAAAATGTTTCTTTTACTAGAACATTCTTCCCTCAGGACCATTACATAAAGTATATTATAGGTATCATTGTTGGTAACAAAACAACTCATAGAGACCAGTTTAAAATAAAATGAGTAATAGGAAATTGAACTCTGATAAGTAATTATGTAGTAAATGGAGTTGTATTTAAGAAGGAAGAGAATAAAGATTTGCTTTTGCTGAAAAGTAGGTAACATGAATGGAAGTCTTTCTTGTTGCTTTTGTAAACTATGTTAGATCTGTGGAGGTACTCAGTTTGTACTTTACGTGATTCCCTGTTTATTTGCTAAACTTTTTTCATTACAATTGATATTTTAATTTTTTTAAGTGAAGCAAGAAAGTTTTATTGAAACTAGTTGAGAAAGTGGAGAGAAAGGGAGAAGTACGTGTTTGAGAGAGAACACAGGCTTCTCGAGTGGGCAAAGAAACATATAGTCAAGCAAACTTGATGCTTGTGTAAGGAAGAATACTGGTTTGAACAGTAAGCCTATCTTTTAACTTTATTTCTTTGGGTTTTGGGGCCATACCTGGTTATGCTCAGGACTTATTCCTGTCTCTTGGGAAAACCATGTGTGGGTTCTGGGATTGAACCAAGATGGTCTGGGGTAAAGACAGTCACTCTACCCCCACCCCTTTCTACTGTCTGTGTCCCATCACTTTGTTATTTATTTATTTGAGAATTAGACCACACAAAGGGTTCGATTCCTCTGCCCCTTTTGGAGATCCCGGCAAGCTACCGAGTAGCTTGCCTGCATGGCACAGCCTGCAAGCTACCCATGACGTATTCAGTATGCCAAAAACAGTAACAACAAGTCTCACAATTTGTTGTGAGACATTACTGGTGCCCGCTGAGCAAATTGATGAACAATGAGAGGACAGTGCTACAGTGTTACAGACCACACCTAGCCATGCTATGGGATTACTTTTGGCACTGTGTTCAGGGATCAGTCTTGGTGATGTGCAGGGGAGCTATATGTCGTGTCAGGGATCTTTCTTGGGGTGTCTGTATGAAAGAAGTGCCTTATCCTCTCTACTACCTCTCTGGCCACCCTTTTAATATTTTTAATAGCACAAATCAAACTATCAGGAGGATCCTATAAGGTATAGATTGTAAAGGATTATTTCACTTATATTTTATTTTATGGTTGCTTTATTGTCTTATAGAATGCAGTGTTCAATAGAAAGCTGCTCAATATCATTAGCTCTTAGAAATTTCAAGGAACTTTAGATTTTGTTGCTCTTCTGTGTGTGTATAGGGTGATGGGACTCGGAAGATTGAACCTATGATCTCAGATCTTCAAGAAAAATGCTCTACTGCTGACCTGTTAATTTTTTTTTTTTTTGATGGGATCGGGGCACATACTCAGCTATGCTCTGGGCTTATTCCTGACTCTGCACTCAGATATCAGTCCCTGTGGGCTCAGGGGAACATACAGGGTATGGGGAATTGAACCGGGGCTGGTGGCCCTGTCAACTTTTATGTTTTCAAAATCACTTGATCACTTGACTTCTGATTGCTCATCGATTTGCTTGAACGGGTGCCAGTAACGTCCCCATCTGTCCCTGTTGCGTGCTAGTGTAGCCCAATGGCGTTCTGCTCGCTCCAGGAACACAAAGAGCCTCAAACCTTTTGTTCAGTGTCTTGACGAAGTCTGACCATCTTGTAGGTGGGCGGCCACGCAATCTTTTGATGTCCCATGAAATCCAGTTGGTAACAGTTCTAGTCCAGCGGTTGTCTCCAAATTGCGTTATGTGTCCAGCCCATTTGATCTTCTATGCTTTGGCAAATGAGACAGCGTCCCTGATTCTCCAATGTCAACAGAGGTCGGAACTCTGGATTCTTTCTCTCACTTGAGTGAAGTGTGATACTCCAAGCATAGCTCTTCCGATTCCTCTTTGGGAGACCTGAATAGTGCTCTCATCCTGTTTTCGTAGGGCACAGGTCTCTGAGGTGTATGTTAATGCAGGAAGAACGGTGGAATTGAAGAGATGTACCCAGAGTCGGAGGTTCTTCGTCCTCTTAGCTATTTCTTTGACGCTCTTGAAGGCCTTCCATGCCGTTCTCTTCCTCCTGCACAACTCAGGTGCCAGGTTATTCGTCATGTTGAGTTCTTGACCTATGGACACATAACTGCTGCATTCAGAGATGTTCATTCCGTTGAGAGCGAAGGGAATGTCTGTTTATCTTGAACATTGTCTTCGTGAGTTTCAGCTGCAGTCCGACCTTTCCAAACTCATGGTTGAAGTCAGCCAGCATTTGTGCCGTTTGGCTAATGTTTGGTGTTATTAAACGATGTCATCTGCGAAGCAGAGGTGGTGTAGTTGCCGACTGTCTGTCTTCACTCCCATTCCTTCCCATTCCAGTCATTGCATGATGTTCTCCAGGTTGGCACTGAAGTGTATACTTTAATATCTAAAATTTATAAGAGAATGAAATTTTTATGGTAGAGAGCTGAGAGAAGGAGAAATGAGGAAATATTAGTCAACCTGCAAAGTATTCAATGTACAAATGAGAAATTTTAGACCTTTTGGAGTGCAAAACTATTTGTATTTGTGAAAAGAACCAATTTTAAGTGTTTTCAGCACAGAAATAACAATTGTAAAATCTTGAGTTTAGCATAAAATTAATATGATCAAGTTAATATCATCTTCTTAATACTGTCAATGTGGTATTCAATTAATATGACCATTGGCTTGGTGCTGTTTCACAATGTACTATTTCACATTATGTATATATGTGTTAGAATGTCAAATCGTGCATATTAAATGGCAGTACCATAAAATGGTGGGAGAATATCAATAGTAACTCTTTGAAGCACACTTTAGACTATTTAATTAAACTCTATGTGTAGGTATTGGCTTCCACTTTAGATTTGTAATAGTAAATCTCCAGAACTTTACCATGGATTGTAACATTGATCACCAAGGAATTTAAACACCAGTGGAAATTAAAAAGTTGCAATGTGGAGGGAAAACAACTCGAAAGAACATAGCAGGGTCCTGGAATTGCATTGCATATACCAAGTAGGTACAACATTTTGTATATGTTTGAGAGGAGATGCACTATCGGTAAATTATTAGGTAGTTGATATGCACAATGGCATTTTTTTCTGGAGTATCATGCAGAAATTGCTTGTTGAGAGAACATACTGAAGGTGTTAAAGAATTAGGTTTAGCAAGAAAAATTGGATTAGTAAAAGGGATCCAGGTAGGAATTTGCACAAATGATAATCTAAGTCCAAGATTAGTTTCCTTTTCAATAGTACTTTGGGTCTTCTCAATACTTGTGACTTAATCTCATTATGGGGAATTAAACCAAGAGGTCTATGTCATAAAATAATCATCTCTATGAAAAATATAATGAAAAGAAGGCTCTTGAATAAAGTAAGCAGCACTTTTCTACTTGAGTTAGATGGTTTATCTTTTTTCCTAAAAATTGGATGATGGGATTTATATTCAAATAGGGAGTCTTTATGCCCAGAGACCATACCTGGCAATATTAAGTCCAGCTTTGAGGAGCTGAGGTTTATTCTTCACGGTGGAAATTCAGTGCTTCTTGGCACCACAGTGGTGCTCAGGGAGTCCTTGTGTTCTGGGGATTAAAGTCAGGGCTACAGCATACAAGATACTCTCTCTCGCCCCTTGTGCTCTCGCTCTCATCCCCAGCACTTCTAATTTTGTTACAGTGTCCTTGAGCTGTCCAGAATAATATGACTCGACAAAATTTGGTCTGGGCATTAGTGTAGAAAGTATTCAGCATTGTGCAGAATATTGTGCTTAGTTGTGTGCCCTAATGCAGCCCATGACTAAGTCTAGAGCTTTCAAGGTGAAGGGACTGCTTCCCCTTGACTTGATGTAGCAGCGGAGGGAGCTCATGTTAAGTCTTCATTCTCTGCCTCACTCGTTTTGCTCAGAGGAAGAGTGTCCTCTCTGATCAGCCGTTGAGTACACTGAATTGAGCAGCCTTTGCTTGGTTCTTTCCTAATTCTCTCTCTCTTTTTTCTTTTTCATTTGAACTAATTTTTATTTTTATTTATTTTTTATTGAATCACTGAGAGGTACAGTTACAAAGCTTCCATGTTTGAGTTTCAATCATACAATGATCAAACACCCATCCCTTTACCAGTGCATATTCTCCACCACCAATATTCCCAGTATACCCTCCCCCTTTTCCAACCCTCCTGATTCCTCCATGGCAGACAATTTCCCCCATTCTTTCTCTCTACTTTTGGGCATTATGGTTTGCAATACAGATGCTGTGAGGTTATCCCATTTTTTTTTATCTACTTTCAGCAAACATCTCCTATCCTGAATGCTTCCTTCAACCATCATTGTATTAGTGATCCCTTCTCTATTACAGCTGCCTTCTCCCCCAGCTCATTAGACAAGCTTCCAACTATGGGGAAATATTCCTGGCCCTTGTGTCTACTGTCCTTGGGTGTTAGTTGCAAATTATGTTATTTTATATTCCACAAATGAGTGCAGGCCTTCTATGTCTGTCCCTCTCTTTCTGATTCGTTTCACTTAGCGTGATACTCCCCATGACCATCCATCCACTCAGAAGCAAATTTCATGACTTTATCTTTCCTAACAGCTGCATAGTATTCCATTGTGTAGATGTACCACAGTTTCTCTAACCAGAAATTGTTCTCGGGCATTTGTGTTGTTTCCAGATTCTGGCTACTGGGAACAACGCTGCAGCGAACATATAGGCGCAGACGTCATCTCTCCTGTGCTTTTCACTTCCCAGCTCTTGCCCGGCCAGCAGACAGGACACATACAAGGCCCCAGCCTGTGGCTGCTTCCGGGAATGCAGCAGCAACTGTATCTCGGCCAGAGGAGAGTCCCGGGGCTGTGGAGACCACAGTCTCGCCCCCGGTGAAGGAGTGGGAGAATCACACAGGCAGGCCAGCCAAAGGTCATCCTAAACCCCAAAGTGCACCCAGGAAACTCAAAACGCAAATGGATTTCTCACACACACACACACACAAAGGCGCATGGTTCCATCGCTTTCAGAAAAGTGGGGAGGGCCAGAGAGAAAGCACAATGGGTAGCGCACTTGCCTTATATGAGGCTGACCCAGGAGGGTGCCCCTCGCCCTCTGGAATCCCCTGAGCCCACCAGGAGTGGGGCGGAGTGCAGAGCCAAGAGTGAACCTTGAGTGTGACCCAAATCCCACCTCCCTCAAAAACAGACGAACAACAAAACCAATCTGCGTATCACTCCAAGCTCTGCCCAAAGCCCCAAAGCCCCCATGCTGAGTCAGTGCAGACTGATGTCAAGTGCTCGGCACCTGTGAACTGCACCAGGAGAACCTCGTGGACTTTGCCACACGTCAGTAACGCTGTGTGGATGAAAGTTCAGGCCAGAGACGGAAAGACAGGTCAGCAGGGAAGGCGCCTCCCTCGCATGCGGTCACCCGGGGTTCAGGGCCAGGCTCTGAGCACGGCTCCTGAGCGGCTCTGGAAGCGGCCCCGAGCACAGAGCTAAGAGTGGCCCGCCTGGCACACAGTGCACCCGGGTTTGATCCCCGCATCCCATAGGGTCCTCCAAGCACCGCCAGGAGTGATTCCTGCGCGCAGAGCCAGGAGGAACCCCTGAGCAGCACCGCGCGTGACCCCCTCCCCCCAAAAAAAGCAAAAATAAATAAATAAATAGATTTTAAAAGAATAATAAATAAGTAAAAGTGACCTGAAACCCGCCCCCCAAAAAAACATATGGTTATATTTGGGTGGGGAGTCAACAGGAAAGGGTATTTCAAAGTGACATTCCAGAAAAATGCTGATCTCAACTAGTCTGAAGGCATAAACTATTTATGGCATATTTGTATATTATGGTATTGTACATACTATATATATTATAGTATAGTACATACTATACTATATTGAAGTATTTATATATATTATAGTATATGGGCTGGAGCGATAGCACAGCAGGTAGGGCCTTTGCCTTGCCGCTCAGGGTTCAATTCCTCCGCCCCTCTCAGAGAGCCCGGCAAGCTACTGAGAGTATCCCGCTTGCACAGCAGAGCCTGGCAAGCTCCCCGTGGCGTATTCATATGCCAAACACAGTAACAACAAGTCTCACAATGGAGACGTTACTGGGCCCACTCAAGCAAATCGGTGAACAATAGGAGGACAGTGACAGTGACAGTGATTATAGCATATATACTACATATATTATACTATATGTATAATACTATATGTTATACTATATAATATAGTATGGTTAACAACAAGTCTCACAATGTTACTGGGCCGTCTCGAGCAAATCGATGAACAGTGGGAGGACAGAGACAGTGACCGTGACAATATAGTATGGTATATTATTTACAGTATGCTTGTTGGAGAACTTTCAAGTTATTCTTAGAAAACTCAGCAGTGTAAAAACAGCAAAAGTGGGACTGGAGCGATAGCACAGCGGGTAGGGCGGTTGCCTTGCACACAGCCGACCCAGGTTCGATCCCCAGCATCCCATATGGTCCCCCGAGTACCGCCAGGAGAGACTCCTGAGTAACCCAGGAGCATTGCCGGGTGTGACCCAAAAAGCAAAATAATAATAATAGTAATAGTAATAATAAAATAAAAATTTTAAAAAACACAGCAAAAGTATGTTATATCTATCTGGCAGACCTGTCTTCTATTTTCTTGAGAGATTCTAGAAGACAGAAGATCGAGAAGATTACAGTACTGGAGAGAAGACTCAGAAGCCCGGGGACACCGAAACACCCAAGCCCCAAGTCACCCGGCAGACGCGGAAGCTCGAACGTGACCTGGACCACCACAGTTGAACTTCGGGACATATGTACGTGACAAGATCTTGGATAGACAGTAGCCCAGGGTGCTGGGAAGATACCCCGAGTCCTGGAGTGACACACAGGACGGGGAGGACGCAGGGAAAGAGGAAAATAAGAAACCCCGACTCCTCCAAAAAATGTACTGAAATCCTTGCGGGCAGGGCGCTCGTCCTGTCTGTGGCTGACCCCAGTTCAACCCTGGGCACCCGCAGGCCCTCTGGGCCCTGCCAGGAGGGATCCCTGAGTGCAGAGGCGGGCGGAGCCACCCCTGAGCACTGCCAGGTCTGGCCCGGAAACCAAGAAAATAAAAGTGAATAAAATACTGAGATGAAGTTTTGCCACAACTAGATGGATGCTTTGGTTTTAGGAAATCCTCTTTTCCGTAGATATTTCTTTTTCTTTTTCTTTTTGCTTTTTGGGTCTCACCCAGCGATGCTCAAAAAGTACTCCTGGCTCTGCACTCAGGAATTACTCCTGGCAGTGCTTGGAGGACCCTCTGGGATGCCGGGGATTGAACCTGGGTCAGTTGCGTGCAAGGCAAACGCCCTCCCCGCTGTGCTATCGCTCCAGCCCCCATCCAACAGATATTTCTGACACCCGAAATATTCTAGAACCAAATTAAGATGGTGTGACCCGACACAGGCAAGGGGTCCTGAACACCGGGCGTGCCACCCACCCACACACCTACACACACACACACACACACACACACACACACACACACAAGACACACACAAGACACGCGTGCAGGGGAGCAGCCGTACTTGACATCCTTCAGGATCTCCTTCTCCACCGTCTTCCGGTTGAACAGGAAGCCGCTCTTGACCTTCACCCGGTAGTGGATGTTGTGGAAGCTCAGCACGTCACCCGCGGGCAGCGCCTTCGTGTCGTTGGCACCGGTGCCCGGCCGGGGGAGGCCGTTGTTGTTCCTCTGGGACATGGAGATGCTGACGTGGTCGCTGCTGACAGACATCCCGGAAGCCGCTGCTGCCTTTCTGTGGAGGAGGGAGACCCCATGAGTGCTCGGAGCTCAGGGAAGGGCACGGGCACCGATGCCCACCCCGCGGAGCCCACCCAGGCCCCTGCTCTCACGGCAAGGAGGATGATTTTATAGGTCTCAGTTTTTTGGGGTTTTTTTGTTTTTTTGGTTTTTTTTTTTGCTTTTTGGGTCACACCCAGCGATGCACAGTGGTTACTCCTGGCTCTGCGCTCAGGAATCACCCCTGGCGGTGCTCAGGGGACCATATGGGATGCTGGGAATTGAACCCGGGTCTGCCGTGTGCAAGGCAAACGCCCTACCCGCTGTGCTATTGCTCCAGCCCAATAGGTCTCAGTTTTGATGACTGACTGACTCCGCGCCAGGCTCTGGGGCGGGTGAGCGCCCTCCCCAACCCAAGGGACGCACCCCAGCAGCCGACCTCCACTGCCCAAGCACCGCCACACTCCAGGCCACCTTCCGGACAAATTTTAAGACACTTCCTACCCATTTATGTCTCTCGGAGAGCCCGGCAAGCTACCAAGACTATCCCGTGCGCACGGGCAGAGCCTGGCAAGCTCCCCGTGGCGTATTCGATATGCCAAATACAGCAACGACAACAGGTCTCATTCCCCTGGCCCTGAAAGAGCCTCCAATCGTTGGAAAAAGAAGAGTAGGAAGAGGTTGCTAAGATCTCAGGGCTGGGAGGAACAGAGACGTTATGGTGCCTGCTCGAGTAATCCGCCGATCAACAGGATGACAGTGGTACAGTGATACAGTTTTGATGAAATGTGTGAAAAGTCTTTCTAGACTTGATTTGGGCACAGACTCACGGTTATGGAATGTGTGTGCGCTGGGGGGTCGAAGGAGCGGCCGTATGGTGGCCACGGGCCTGAGACTATGAAGGGACAAGGGACAACAGATGGGGTACCGTGAGGAAGCTTGTGTCCTATGTGTGTGAGGTCCCTGGCACCAGAAGGAGAAAGAGGCGGAGGAGGAGGAGGAGGAGGAGGAGGAGGAGGAGGAGGAGGAGGAGGAGAGAAATCTAGCAGGGAAGGCGCTTTTCTGGCACCTGCCCAATCCCCGGGTTCGATCCCCAGCCTCCTGGACGGTCCCTGAGAGCCACCAGGAGAAAGTCCTGAGTGCAGCGCCAGGAGCGGCCCCTGGGAAATACAGGGTGCAGTCCCCAAACAACTGTCACTGTCACTGTCCTCCCGTTGTTCATCGATTTGCTCGAGCGGGCCCAGGAACGTCACTATTGTGAGACTTGTCATTACTGTGTTTGGCATCTCGAATACGTCATGGGGAGCTTGCCTGGCTTTGCCGTGGGAGCGGGATACTCTCGGTAGCTGGCTGGGCTCTCAGAGAGGGGCGGGGCAATCGAACCCGAGTCGGCCGGGCCAGCTGCGTGCAAGGCAAATTCCTTACTGCTGTGCTATTTGCTCCAGCCCGCCCCCCAAAGACAAACAAAAAGTCGTCATTACCAAAAAAGTTTTGTAATCTGTTGAATGTTAATGAGGCTTATTGTGACCATTTTATAGCAGATACAAACATTAAATAATTAGAATGTACTCCCCAAAGCAATAATATAAGTCATTATATGTTTTAAAAAGAGATGAAAGATGGCCACTCCTGCCGGTGGGTGCTCAGGGGGTACCCCGGCATGGTGGGCCCTTGGGGGTGGTCCTTGGTGGTGCCTGGGGGTTGAGGGCAGAGCGCGGACTCCCTCAGAAGCTACAGCCTGTTGAACCATCTCTCTGGCCTGACATCTAATTTATTTTAACATTTAACAGCTTTTGAGGTGATGAATGTTATTCAACTGATTCTAGTCACCAACTTGCATTGTGTGTGTGTGTGTGTGTGTGTGTGTGTGTGTGTTTCTTATATCCCTGAGACCATGTTATATTCTAATAATCAATAAAACAGGGAAAAAGGACTGGAGAGAGAGTGCAGGGGGGAGGGGCATTTCCCTTGCATGCAGCTGAGCGCGTTTTGTCTTGGGCATCCCATATGGTCCCCGAGCACCGCCGTGAGTGAGTTTTGAGTGCAGAATCTGGAGTAACCCCCCGAGTACCATCACTGGGTATGGCCAAAAATAACAAAAAAAAAATGGCAGTTACCATTATTTCACGGAACCAATTAAGCCCAGGCCGACTTGGGAAGGGCTTTGCCAATGGGAGCCCCCCAGGTCCAGCCCCTCCACTAGCGAGGTCCAGACAGCTGGGGGTAGCCCCAGAGCACCCAAGGGCTCAGTCCCCAACACACCAGCACCCAAACATATGCAGCCACCCACGGCAGCAAACGGAAGGGCAGAGTAAGAACTGAAGTTCAACTAAACCGCCTGCGACTAGGTTCGAACCCAAGGCGTCCATATACCTAACTTTATTTTAATTTTTTTCCAGCCACACCTGGAGGTGCTCAGTTGCTTAACCCTTGGCTCTACACTCAGGGAGCACTCCTGCTGGACTTGGAGGACCACACGGGATGCCGGGGATCGAACCCTGGCCTACCGCATGCAAGGCCAGCACCCGCCCTCCCCACTGTACTATGATTGCTCCAACCCCTCGTTTTTAAAGTCAAAGTAACCCCAGGAGAACTCTGGCTCTGCTCCCAGGGAATAGTTGTTCCAAACCAACCATCCTGTGAAGAACAACTAACAGTACCTGGAGATAAAACACAAGAATCAATTGTTTGTTTGGGGCCGGAGCAAAGGCGCCAACACAGGCTTTGCTTACGAAATGATGCGCCCCACCCCCCAAAAAAATGTTTAAGGAAACAAACTAGAAGGCATTTTACCACCCCAAAATCCCAGATCTATTTGGCAAAGAGCATCGGTGAACCGGGACACAGCCATGGAGGAAACATACGGAAGAAAGGGAGGATGAACACTGTTACCAGACAAAGAACAACAACATAACCCCCCCTTCCTCTGGAACCTGAGTATGAAGGTGGGGTGACCAGAAGACCCCGAAGACGGGGAAACGGAGCCGGAGGAAGGAATACTGCTGGCCAGGGAGCTTCCAGAAGTGACACATGTAGCAAGACACTGAGAAAGAAGCTCAAAGGGACACAGCAGGGTATAAATACAAGGAAACCACTTTATGGTTTATTATGATAAAAACTGCCCCCCCCCAAAAAAGAACAAAGTAACCTCTAAATACTATGACCATTGCTACTTTATTATTTATTTATTTATTTTTGCTTTATGGGTCACACCCCGTGTTGCAAAGGAGTTATTCCTGGCACATGTACTCAGGAATCACCCCTGGCCATGCCCAGGGGACCATATGGGATGCTGGGAATCGAACCCAGGTTGGCCGCATGCAAGGCAAATGCCCTATCCACTGTGCTATCGCTCCAGCCTTGACCATTGCTACTTTAAAAGGGAGATGTAAAGAGAAAAATTAATTCACAGTTGAAAAGAAGAGAGAGAACAAAAGGGAATGCCCTGCCACAGAGGCAGGGTGGGATGGGGCGGGGAGGGATATTATCCATGGTGGTGGAAAGTGGGCACTGAGGGAGGGATGGGTATTTGATCATTGTATAATCAAAACCTAAGCACAAAAAATTGTAAATCCACAACTGTTCTTCATGGTGTTTCACTAATAAAAAGGGAAAAAAATGAAAAAATTAATTCACGGTTGGCACCACAATTTCTTTTTTAATTTTATTGAATCACCGTGGGATGGTTACAAGCTTTCGTGTTTGGGTTACAATCACACAATGATCAAACACCCATCCCTCCACCAGTGCATATTCCCCACCACCAAAATCCCTGGTATAAGCCCCCTTTCCCACCCTCCCCCTGCCTCCATGGCAGACCCCGAGAGGTTATCATGTTTGGTCCATTTTCTACTTTCAGCACACATCTCCCATCCCGGCTGGTTCCTCCAGCCATCTTTTTCTTAGAGATCCCTTCTCTATTCCAGCCGCCTTCTCCCCTTTGCTCATGAGGCAGGCTTCCAGCTATGGAGCAATCTACCTGTCGGCTGGCACCACAATTAGGGGTGCTGGGCTGAGTCTAATCCTGGACACAATGAGTGGCAGTGAGCCCGAGGTCTGCTCTCCTGCAGAGCTGGGAGCAGGGGGTTGGGGGGGGGGGTGCTCGGGTCCTAGTTGGGCTTTTGACTTCATCAACCCCTTAAGCTGTCTTTCGCTGTCCTTGAAAAACAAAGCAGGGTCTCTCTCCGCCCTTGGAGAAGTCCAGACTCTCTCTTAACAGCCTCTTAACAAGCTACTCCCTTTTGCCTTACTCGCGTTGCCTTGCACTTGGCCAACCCAGGTTCGATTCCCAGCATCCCATATGATACCCGGAGCACCGCCAGGAGTAATTCCTGAGTGCAGAGCCAGGAGTAAGCCCTGAGCATCGCCGGGTGTGACCCAAAAAGAAAAAAAAAAGCAAAGCAGTCCTAAAGAAAAAAAAAAAGCAAAGCAGTCCTAGAGAGCTCACACCACAGGGAGGGTCCCTGCAGCCTCAGGGCGTCCGGCCCTACTGTGTGAGGGACAGCAGGGCCCACCCCCGAATGCCAGGGGTCACTCCTGAGTAGAGCCAGGAACAATCCCTGGGCACCAGCGTGGCCCCTCCGTGTGACCTCACCCCCCAACACTCCCCTCCCTGCCCCCAAAGAAAAATAAACCAAAAGATGCACACACACACACACACACACAAAATGTAACTTCCTGTCACTTCTGCTGCAACCCCCATTTGACATTCTCCCTCTAAGGTGGCTTTCTCCCAAGTCTAAGGGCATCTTGGGGCTGAAGCGATAGCACAGCAGGGAAGGTGACCTCGGTTCGACCCCTGGCACCCCACAGGGTTCCCTATACACAGGCAGGAGTGATTCCTGAGTGCAGAGCCAGGAATAACCCTGAGGCATCGTCAAGTATGATCTAAAAAGATTAACAATTTTTTTTAAAAAGTCTAAGATAATCAATTCCATGCCGTGAATGTAAATAAATGGTCACTGGCTATTGACCAATGATGGAAATTGGTAAGAGGACTCGGTGAGATGAACTGAACATGAGGCACCAACTGGAACGGAGAAAAAGTACCCAAGAAAGATCATCCCATGCCCAGACATGGACAGTTCTAGAATCACATGCACCCTAGACTTTGCCTTCATGTGACAAAAATCGGGCCTGTAACTGCACGGCTTAGGCTCCTGGGGGTCTAACGACAGGGACAAGTCACTGCAAGGGTACGGTGAAGGAAACTCCAGGCCATATGCGTTACACAAAGAGTTTTGAAAACTCCTGGGCTGGAGCCATAGCACAGCGGGGAGGGCGTTTGCCTTGCACGCAGCCGGCCTGAGTTCGATTCCCAGCATCCCATAGGGTCCCCTGAGCGCCGCCGGGAGTAATTCCTGAGTGCAGAGCCAGGAATGACCCCTGTGCATTGCCGGGTGTGACCCAAAAAGAAAAAAAAAAAAGTTTTGAAAAATCTTATACCATTGGGTGATACCTAGGGGTGGCTATGCTACTTCGCGGTTCCAACAATCTGTGAGAATTCCGGCTGCTCCCTTTCTTTGGCAAAACATGTAACTGTTCATCTACAACTTTGAACTGCATTCGAAGAAAGTAGCTCTGTGGGCTGGAGCACAATGTCCTTCATGCAAGAAGAGGCCAGGCTTGACGTCCACCATGGTCCCTTGAGCACCACCAAGAGTGACCCCTGCGCCGAGAGCCAGGAGCATCCCAGGGACCACCAGGTGGTGCCTGACACTATTTCCTCAAATACACAGTTTAGAGGTTGTGCAGTGTTCGCTCTTGGATGTCTTTGTTTTAGGGCTCCGTGCGGTGGTGCTCCAAGCTCTTCCTGGCTCTGTGCTTGGGGATGACTCCGGGCGATGCTTGGGGGACCCCATGTGAAGTGAAGTCATTCACACGCGGGCTGCACCTCTGACCCGACATAGGTTTCTTCGCATCTTACTTTCGATGGCATTGAACAGTGGCCAAACATTTCTATCTTTTTAATTTAAAGGCATTTTATCTACTAAAAACAAAAATTCTTACACAACATGTTAGATAGAGTCCACTGTCCAAACAAACACTGTCCTCCCACTGTTCATCGATTTGCTTGAGCGGGCCCAGTAACGTCTCCAACGTGAGACTTTGTTGTTATTGTTTTTGGCATATCGAATACGTCACGGGGAGCTTGCCAGGCTCTGCCGTGTGGGCGAGATACTCTCGGTAGCATGCCGGGCTCTCCGAGAGGGGCGGAGGAATCGAACTCGGGTCGGCCAGGTTGGCTGCGTGCAAGGCAAATGCCCTACCGCTGTGCTATCGCTCCAGCCCATGTTAGGTAACTCGAGTGAAAAAGTCTTAATTCTCAGAATAAATCCCCCCAAACAGTGAAAAGAGCCACAAAGACAGGGCGGGAGGACAGAAATACAGGGAAGGGCTCAGTCCAGGCCCCATCAGCGCCATGGCACGAACATGCAGTGCCCAGCCTCCAGAACCACAATCCTGGGCACAGAGACTCTGATCCAGTTGCCAGAGAATCTCCAGGAGTGACCCCTCCAATCCCCCCGAGAGCACTGCCTTGGGAGCCCTCCCCAAACAAAAACAATCCTCAGCCCCTCGTTCCCCTGCGGATACTCTGCCTACCGGGTTGGGCGAGGCGGGCCTCCAGCCAGCTCAGACACGGCGGGCGAGGACCTACACGGTACCAGAAAGCCCTCCGTGCTCTTAGAGGAGGGATGTCGAGAAGAATGAGTCTGGGGAGGGGAGGAAAGGCCGCCTGACACAGGGAGCGAGTGGGGACGCAGGGAGACCAGTCAGCACCCACGCACGTGGGGTCCTCGCTCCTCTCCAAGGGCACGTCAGACTCGCATCTGTATACTTCGTCCCCAACTTGAGCACCGACGGGCACTCAAGCAGAAACACCCTCTGGTATCTAAGAAACAAAGCTCTGGGTACTCAGAGTGGCTCTGGGTACAGGGGTTCGCGCCATCTGCCTGTTCTCTGAGCCTACAGGGGATAAGGGGGAGGAAGAGGAGGGATTGGGAAAAAAATGTGGGAGCCCACGGCAAGATGACACCCAGGGGCAGGGACACCTTAAATGTTCCCAGTTAGGACGGCTACATGCAAAAAAGTGGGCTCAGATCTCTGCCTAACTCCATGTACAAAAGTAAGATCAAAGTGGATGAAAGACCTCAACATCAGACCGGAATCCATAAGGTACATCGAGGAAAAAGTTGGCAAAACCCTCCATGACATTGAAGCTAATGGTGTCTTCAAAGATGTCATGCCACTGGCCGAGCAAGTGAAAACAGAGATAGACAAATGGGACTATCTTAAACTAAGAAGCTTCTGCACCTCAAAAG